>VDFB02058243.1:0-27581 GCA_007258455.2 Sequoia sempervirens
GATTCAAATGAATTATGGGCATTCTCAGGGAGACTCCCATGAAAAGATAAATCGGTTGTTGAATCATTGAAAAAATAAATTGAAGACTATTGGAAGAATAACATAAGGCCATCTTTGAATTAAAGGGATGCGGTAAGAAGGAGAATCGGTAGTTGGAACTATGATCCAAATCCAAAGAATTGTTTGATACGACTCAAACCCAATTTTTTGGTAAATTTCAATAGGATTATCCTCAAATTCAAAATTTTCAAAGATATTTTGAAATGCTTAAACATTTTTATGTCAAGATAAATAACACACACACTACTTGTGGGTATGTGTGTAGGATCATGATGGGCTAAAAGGTGGTGATATGATGGATATGTGTAGGGTATGTTGCTAATGATTTTTTACCCAAAATTGATGAAATGAAAAGGGTTTTTTAAAGGAGATTCTTAGCTTTCCACCAATATAAATTATGCTTTACTTTGAATTTAATAAATAATTATTATTCATTTTCTATTTGAATTCTGACTAAAGTCTTGATTGATAGGTTGATTGAAAAACATTTATAGCTTTCAAACAATATCACATTTTTTGAATCCAAAACATGTGTCACATTCTATGCTTAAGTATACTATGGGATTAAAAGGAAAAAAATGAATTTCTTGAGTTTGACCAAGTTAAAGGTGAATTAGGACATATGATTTTTTATATTTTTAAAAGTTGTAATAAAAAATCACTTAATTATTTGACTACTTGGAAAAATTACAAAAAATATGCATCACATTGGGACATGAGTCCTCTACTTATATATAAAATCTTAGAAAAAATATTATCATTTTATTGTGGTTAGGGTGGTTAGATAGACACCTACTTCTTATTTTTTCCTAAAATTTAAGTACTCTGCATTGAAATTTCAAATTTCACCAAATAGATTTTCTTTTTAAATAAACCTAGTAGTTTAGAAACTACATTAAATTTTCTACATATTCTATTCTTACATATTTTTGAAATAATATAGATAAATTATTCAAATTTTTACGTCAAGTTTCCTAACTCTGTTTTTTCTAAATTTTTTGCCACTTAAGGGGTTGTTTTTTGCATGATGATCCTGCACATACCCTTGTTGTTGGAGACTATATATTGAATTTTGTAACCATTATGATGTTTATCGTTCTATATTTTTAGATTTGCATACTAACGATGTTTTGTAGGATTGTGGCATAAAAACCCCACCAACATCTTCAAGAGAGTTATTATCAAAAAAATTATGTCAAATAGAGGATGGAAAAATATTCTACAAGAAACTATGCTTGGATGGTTCATGTCAGCGTTGTGGTGGCTTGCAACATATGCCAGTATGTCAACATATGGAAAGCACACATGAAGTGGGAAAGCAACTATTAGATTTCAGAAAGTATAAAATAATGATATATGTTAGAAAATATGGTAATTAAGCAAAAAGGTGTGATTTGGTTATTCAAAAGATTCTAGTGTATCAATTTATGTCTATGTTTTGTGATAATATAGTGATGAGTATGCAAGGGATACCCATAGAGATTGATGGTTGGACACACAATTCAAGTTATGCAAGGAAACCTTTCTAGTTGGCAGCATGATAAATACACTCTATAGACACAATGTGATGTGTAGTCACAATATTAAAATTCCAGATAGGTTTCAATATTTGTGCACATAGCATTCATTGATGTAGCTGATAGTATAGAGGACCAAAGGAAGGTATTGAGGTATTATCACTTTTATATTAGTGATGATCACACACATTCTCTAGAGTTTGTGGTAGGTTGCTTCTAGTTGTTCTACAGTGATTTGGCTTAGAGGGGCATAGTATACGATCGACATATAATATGGTTGGATAACTGTGCAACACATTTCAAGAACTCATATATGTTCTATTGGTTGAGTAGGATGCATGTCATTACAGGTGTTCAACATATGTGGATTTTTTTTTAGGCTAGGCATGGAAAGGGGGAGCTCGATGGTGCGGGAGCATGTGTGAAAAGAGCATTAACACCAATAGAGTTAAAGTATAAAGACAATACAAAGTTGAAAAATGAAAAATCAATCATCATGTGGTGTAATGCTTTGATGGGTCCAGGTAATGAAGGTACAACTTTAGGTCATAGGGTTTTTTGGTTGATGGATGATACTAACATTGTACCATATGAGGATTGTTGCACATTGATAGGATTGAGTGAGACACACTCTTTCCTTAGCTCAAATGTCGTTTCATGGAGTATCAATACACAAAAGATGGCATGATTTTGTTCTTCATGTACAATGCAATCTTGGGATGATTGTAAGTTAATGGAGTGGCTTTAGAAATGGTCATTACATTATCTTAGCCCACTTCACACATATCTCCCTCCAACGAAATTGGAACTAACATAGATGGATTCATCAGTTGACTATGACCACATATCAAATCTAGTTCAACCAAGTAATATATCCACTTGCAAAGTTTTTGAAATTCTTATTGTTATCTTACTTTGTAGTGCATTTGTAATGTTGACTAATTTCATCTAATTTGATGCACGTATCAATGCAAGGCATGTTTATGTAGTTATTGCAAATGAAGACAACGAAGAAGGAATGGAATATTAACTGTGTCATTGTGTTGAGGCCAAAAATAAATTGGAGGCCCCAGTTATAGATGGAGAAAATATCAAATACCCTACATGCTCAGTTGTTGTTACTAGAATGTGGCTTAGCAGGTATCCACATAAAAGTGTTAAATATTGGTTGTTTCAGGACTTTGACATGCATCAAAAGATTCTTCATTACTCAAACCTTGTCATGGCATCCAATGTTCATTTGACAAAATAAGGGGGTAGACATTTGAACAAGACCTAGTGGAAGGTGCGTGAGTCTGACCATGATGCAATACTTGACACAATAAAGAGTAGAGAAGTGCCAGAGGGTTCATTGGATTAATTTGTAAGTATGCACATTGGTTCTTATTAATTTAAACTTGTATGCACCTTAATTTGTATGATTCCAATGCTATGATGTAAATGCTATGATCTAATGTTTATATCATGTATTTAGGTGATTGATGAAGTTATTAGACTTGGAAATGTAGCACACTTTATGTTTGGAATTATAGCAAAAGATACATAGTTCAATGTTATTTTATTTTATCTTAAAAATATGCAAAAAAAATGATGTATGATATTCTCTATAGATTAGTAAACTAAGTGGAAGATTAAATTGTTTTGTTTTTATAATAGGTTACAAGTTTCCAAAAGGTTGGAAATTAATAGTTTGGTTGCATTCTATTCATGTTATATTCATGAGAGGCTGTTGTGTGTAATAGGTATCTTGGAAATCCCAATGAAGATGTATGGCCAAGAGTGATTAAGTTTAGAGACTTGAATGCCTATCCTCAATGGAAGCATAAAGATTTAAGCCTTGTTGTTCTCAACTTGGAACCAAATGGTGTGGATTTGTTGTATGTAAGTTCCTTCCATCTATTTTCATTCATTTCCATTTTGGATGCTCTTTCTTTTTCTTCTTTTACTTTGCCTATTTCTAAGTAACCTACTAAAAAATGATTGGTGTCCCCTTGTAGAAAATTCTAATTTATGAGCCATCCAAGAGAATCTCAGCCAAAAAATAAATGCAACATCCTTATTTTGATCTTGACAATTGTCAATTATGATTTTAAGTCATTATAAAAGTGTGTGTGAAGCTTACTGAGGGAATTTCAAGTTATTTATTTGAATATAACCTCATCATGAGAACCTATCATGTAGACATTATAAGAGCATCTCAAATTTCAAGTTATTCTATTCATGAGAGGATGTTGTGTGAAATAGGTATCTTGGAACTCCCAATGAAGATGTATGGCCAAGAGTGACTAAGTTGAGAGATAGGCATACTTATATCCTCAATTGAAGCATCAAGATTTAATCCTTGTTGTTCCCAACTTGTAACCAAATGGTGTGGATTTTTTGTCTGTAAGTGCCTTCCATCTATGTTCATTTCATTTCCATTTTGGATGCTCTTTATTTTTCTTCTTTTACTTTTCCTATTTGTGAGTAAACTACTAAAAATTGATTGGTGTCTCCTTGTAGGAAATGTGTATTTATGAGCCATCCAAGAGAATATCAACCAAAAAATTAATGCAACATCCTTATTTTGATGAGCTTGACAAATCCCAATTATGATTTGAAGACATTATAAAAGTGCATGTAAAGATTATCGAGGTAATTTCAAGTTATTCAATTGAAGTTAACCTCATCATGAGCACCTACCATGTAGACATTATAAGAGCATCTCGAATTTCAAGTTATTCTATTCATGAGAGGTTGTTGTGTGCAATAGGTATCTTGGAACTCCCAATGAAGATGTATGGCTAGGAGTGAGTAAGTTGAGAGATTGGAATGCTTATCCTCAATTGAAGCATCAATATTTAAGCCTTTCTATTCCCGAATTGGAACCAAATGGCGTGGATTTGTTGTCTGTAAGTGCCTTCCATCTATTTTCATTTCATTTCTGTTTTGGATGCTCTTTCTTTTTCTTCTTTTTCTTCTTTTACTTTGCCTAGTAAGTAAACTACTAAAAATTGATTGGTGTATCCTTGTATAAAATGCTGATTTATGAGCCATCCAAGAGAATCTCAGCCAAAAAAGCAACGCAACATCCTTATTTTGATGATCTTGAAAAATCTCAATTCTGATTTTAAGTCATTATAAAAGAGCGTGTGAAGCATAGCGATGGAATTTCAAGCTATTCATTTGAAGTTAACCTCATCATGAGCACCTATGATGTACACATTATAAGAAAATCTTGAATGTATAAATGACATTGTAAAATATTTGTGAGAACGAAGTATCCTTGAAATGTATTTTTGGTTAGTATAAGAGAATATTATAAGCTAAGTTTGTGTGCATGAAAATGGGGCACATTGATTCAATATTTGATTTAAGTGGGGTGTTGGAATTCATATAGTTTTATTTTTCTCTCATGATTTTGTATTAACAATTGATAGTTTTGAGAAAACATTGTGCCTACAAGTACAAACACTTGGGTTTCAGAATGGTGTATGAAGAATATTAGACAATTGTAGCACAAACAAAAGAATTAGGACTGCCAAATAAATCTCATTTTATTGTAAAAATCATATTATTAATATAGTGAGTGTAATAACCATTGATGGTTACCAATCATTCTTTTTCTTCTTTTATTCTCTCCCTATTATAACTCCCTATTATAACTAGCACCAATTGACTAACTTATTATAAAAACTTCATTTATTAAAACAAATCAACTTAATGATTATATATCAATATCAATATAGCATACCATCTATTCACATAAACATTTGTAATTTATGCAACACAATCCCTTAATAGTCCAAGTTTCAAAAGGGAAGAAATATTTGATGGCCTATTACTCGGATACCATGCCAGTTACAGGAATTTCATCTTAGGCATTGAGATCATGTAGGGAACCTCTACAATAACCTCTCTTAGTTTTTGATATCTTGGAGTCATTTTTCCATGGTGTCCAATTTTGATTTGATGGAAAAAGTGTCAATTACAAGTAGTCTAAAGTTGCAAAGTGGTGAAAATTTCGTTTTGAAACTCATGTGACCAAAATGACCATTCCAACGCATCCAGATGGGTATGTTCATGCCAGGCATGGTCCTATTTCACACCTAAACATGATGAATCACTCCGAGCTACGTTCAACTGGCTTGATCCCTTAAGGGTCCAAAGTGCAAAATGGTTGGAATCTTTGATGAGATACTACTTGAAAACCATGATGCTTGTGAACTATTTGCTTGAGCCTACAATATTGCATTGGGACCCTCTACAATAAACTCTCTCAAATTTTGTTATCTCGGAGTCGTTTTCCTATGTTGTCCAGTTTTCACTTGGTGGAAAAAGTGTCGAATGCAAGCAGTGTAAAGTTACAAAGTGGTGCAATTTTTTCTCTGTAACTCATGTGACCAAACAAACTATTCCAACACATTTGGATGGGTAAATTTATGCTAGGCATGGTCCTTTTTCACACCTAAACATGCCAAATCACTCCAAGCTACATTCAACCAACTCGATCCCTTAAGGGTCCAAAGTGCAAAAGGGCAGCAATTTTTGATAGGATACTACTCAGAAATCATGATGCTTACGAACTCTCCATCTAAGCCTATAGGATTGTGTTGGTCCCCTCTATAGTAACCTCTCTCGATTTTTGTTATCTCAAAGTCATTTTCTTGTGGTATCTAGTTTTCACTTGATGGAAAAAGTGTCAAATGCAAGCAATGTAAAGTGTCAAAGTGGTGCAACTTTCATTCTAAAACTTGTATGACCAAACAAACTATTTCAATGTGTTTGGATGGGTGTGTTTACACTAGCATAGTCCTCTTTCACACCCAAACAATCTGAATCACTTTGAGCTACGCTCAATCAGCTCGATCCCTTAAGGGTGCAAAGTGCAAAATGGTTGCAATATTTGACGGGCTATTACTAAAAAAATGTGATGCTTATGAACTCTACGTCTAAGCCTATGGGATCACATTTTACCTTTTTACAGTAACCTATCTTGGTTTTTTAATCTCAGATTCGTTTTCCTATGGTGTCCAATTTTCACTTCATGGAAAAAGTGTCAAATGCAAGTAGTGTAAAGTTACAAAGTGGTGCACCTTTCATTCTACAACTCATGTGACCAAACAAACTGTTCCAATGTGTTTGTATGGGTATTTTTACGCTAGGAATGGTTCTCTTTTTCTTACCCAAACACGTCGAATCACTCTGATCTATGTTCAACTAGCTTGATCCCTTAAGGGTCCAAAGGGAAAAATAGTTGGAATATTTGATGGGCTATTACTTGGAAACCATGACACTTATAAACTCTCCATATGAGCCTACAAAATTATTTTGGGCTCCTCTACAATAACCTCTCTCAGATTTTGTTATCTTAGATTTTTTTTTCCATGATGTATAGTTTTCACTTGATAGAAAAAGTGTCAAATGCAAGTAGTTTAAAGTTGCAAAGTGGTGCAAATTTCGTTCTACAACTCATGTGACCAAACGAACTATTCAAACATGTCTAGATGGGTACATTTATGCTATTCATAATCCTCTTTCACACCCAAACAAGCCGAATCACTCCAAGTTACATTCAACCTACTCGATCCCTTAAGGGTCTAAAATTCAAAATGATTGCAATCTTTGACATGTGTTAATACTCAGAAACCATGATGCTTACACACTCTCCGTCTGAGCCTATGTGATCACATTGGGCCCCTCTATAGTAACCTCTCTAATTTTTTTTTAAAATCTTGGAATCATTTTTCCATGGTGTCCAGTATTCACTTGATGGAAAAAGTGTCAAATGCAAGCAACGTAAATTTATAAAGTGGTACAACTTTCATTTTGCAACTTGTGTGACCAAATGGACTATTCCAACGCATCTAGATGGGTATGTTTACACTAGGCATGGTCCTCTTTCACACCCAAACACATTGAATCACTTCGAGCTACGTTCAACCAACTCGATCCCTTAAGGATCCAAAGTGAAAAATGACTACAATATTTGATGGGCTATTACTCAGAAACCGTGACGCTTATGAACTCTCTGTCTAAGCCAATGTGATCGCATTGGACTCTTGTACAATAACCTCTCTTTGTTTTTTTTTATCTTGAATTTGTTTTCTCGTGGTGTTCAGTTTTCACTTGATGGAAAAAGTGTCAAATGCAAGCAGTGTAAAGTTGCAAAGTGGTGCAAATTTTGTTCTACAACTCGTGTAACCAAATGAACTATTCCAACGCATCCCAATAAGTACGTTTACACTAGGCATGGTCCTCTTTCACACCCAAATATGCTAAATCACTCTGAGCTATGTTCAACTAGCTCAATCCCTTATGATGGCATGCAAAACAATCGAAAAGAGAAAAGATTCACATGACAGTTGAGAAGTCTCAATTTTTCACACCAAAAGCATATGATCATCCTCAAGTTTAGAAAGTGCAAGATGTTTTTTTATTATTCTCCTTTCCATTACAACAATATACAACCAATTTTATATGTGTACAATGGTGGAACTTAGAAATAGTTTATTTTTCCTCAATTAACAAATTAGGTTGTGAAGAATTTTGTCATTTTCATTAGAAATGATTTGCTATTCTTCAAAATTGGAGTCTAAGAGAAACAAGAGATGCTCTCACATACATTTATCATTTGGTGTGATAAATAAAGTTTTCATCCAAGTCCATTTCTTATTTGTATTATAAATTATAAATATTTCTCCCAAGTCTATTTCCTATACAAGAAATAATATTGCAAAAATTTGACATATACATCTTTTGACATGTTTATATGGTGATGGATCAAGAACAATTCATTATGTACTGTGAGGATTATGTTGTGAAAATGTTTAAAGACTATTAAAGATAAATGTTTTTATGATAATGTGTCAAGAAGTTAACTACTCATCATCTACTATGGATATTATGTTTTGGAAGTTTTTTGAAGATTATGCATCATTTTCTTAATTGAGTTGTTCCAATCAAAAGATTAAATATATTGGAATATTTTTATGAAACATCTCATGGAATGCCAATTCAAAACATGTTTTTTTCTTTTAGATAAAGCATTTGATGGAACTCTCTGAATTGAACTGAAATGAGATATGTAAGAACAAGGGAGCATTAGGAAATACATTGCTCAAGGATCTTAAATAAGCCTTCTTACCAAATTTGAAAATGCATGATAAGCTCGTGGTTGAAAATTTTGTAGTCATCAAAGTGGGTAGTAATTCTATATTATATATGTCATAATTCTTCTTTATCTTTAAAATCTTCTAATTTTGGCAATTGTTTCACCAAGCTGTGAAGGGTGAACTGTTCTTTATTTAGTTATGCCTATGTGGGTTCATTTTCATTATCTCATGTTGCAATTTTGGGTGGATTATTTCTTTCAAAGTATTGGGAATGTTTTTCCTATTTTCTAGTTGGAAATTTCCATTCTAGAAGGATCATCTCTTGATATATATATATATATTATACTTATTCTTAATCAATTTTCAAGTTAATAATCAGTGCATTTATCTACAATTAATCTTTTCTTTTCAATTTGTGCAATTTTGTAAATTGTAACTCTACTCTAGAGTATTCCTAGAAATATTGAAGTTGTTTAGCATCAATCAATAAATATTCAAGACAAACCATGAAGGACAAAAATGATTAATGCTAGGGCTAACCAATTAATAAGTATATGTGAATAAGTCAAGTATACATGTGAATAAGGGAAGCATAAGCACTCAAATACATGTAAGCCTTGAAGTATACACACAAATCCATAGTATACACAAACTAATATAAAGTATATGCATGAATACAAGGTATAGCATGAAAACATGTAAGTCACAAAGTATACATTGGAATACACATGTCACTTTAGTATACACGTAATTTGTAAGGTATACACTTGAATACATGTAACTCATATCTATTGAATTGTGGATTTATAATGCATAATGGACACCATCAATAAAAATATTTGTATTAACCAAATAGCCATGTAGGCATACATCAATATATATGTCAATATAAGTATAAAACATGGGCATGTGCAGGGATCATGGTATGCCAAACAGCCCTATGGGCAAAAATTCAGAAAAAATGGCTGTTAGGCAACTTGACATAAATATTTGAATAAGTTATCTATATTATTTCAAAAATATGTAAGAATAGAATTTGTAGAAAATTGAATGTAGTTTCTAAAATACTAGGTTTATTTAAAAATAAATAAAATCTATTTGGTGAAAATTTGAAATTTCAATGCAGTAGTACTTAAATTTTGTGGAAAAATAAGAAGTAGGTGTCTGTCTGACCACCCTAACCATAATAAAATGATAATATTTTTTGTAAGATTTTATATGTAAGTAGAGGACTCATGTCCGGATGTGATGCATATTTTTGTAATTTTTTTCCAAGTAAATAATTAATTATGAATTTTTATTACAACTTTTAGAAAATATAAAACTCGTCCAATTCGAACCTTAACTTGGTCAAAAATTCATGAAATTTAATTTTGTTTTTTTAATCCTATAGTATGTAAAGCATAGAATGTGACACATGTTTTGGATTCAAAAATATGATACCATTTGAAAGTTATAGATGTTTTCAATCAGCCTATGATCAAAGACTTTAGTCATAATTCTAATAGAAAATGAATAATAATTATTTATTAAATTCAAATTAAATCATAATTTATATTTTTGGAAAGCTGAGAATCTCCTCTAAAACCCTTTTCATTTCATTAATTTTGGGTGAAAAAAAGTCATCAGCCACATACCCTACAAATATGCCACTTTTTGGCATACCATGATCACACATACACATATACAAAATAGCCATATAGGCTTAAAAGAATGCCATATAGGCATATAATGTCAAATATATCCAATACAAAATATGTAAAAAAATGCCATATAGGGATACAACAAAGGGCTTTGGAATCAAAAGTCATTGCTCTCCATGCCCTAGAAATAAATTATTGCTCTTTGCTTGTCGATTGAATGGCAATAAATCTATCAATCATTTGTTCTAAGTTCGGGGAGTGCTCCTAGTGCTCCTCCTAGGATTTAGTTCCTAGTCAAGCTATATCTATTACGATAACAAGTAAAGACATTAATATATAGAAATTACATTACAAAAAATTGATTTATTTATCAAAATAATCACTTACCGCCACTAGATGATCACTCTCCTTGAGGGAAAGGTTCGTGTGCCCATGATGAGGCATGTTGAAGCCCTATAGAAACCATCCAAAGAGAAATTAAACTATGAATCAATAATGGTTTGATTTTTCACTAACTAACAACTATAACAATGAATGTGAATTGAAATTTAGTAATCTGCCTCATACCTCCACAAGGGGCATCGAGGAGTCTATAGCAGATGAAACACCAACCTCCATTTCCCTATGAAAATTTGGAGGTGTATCTTCTTCCAACATCTGAAAATAAAACAACAAATTGTTCGATCACAAAAACGGGTATGTGTAGAATCATCTTGGAAAAAATAGGCCCTTAAGTGGCAAAAAATTTAGAAAAATTAGAGTTAGGCAACTTGACATAAAAAATTGAATAAGTTATATATATTATTTCAAAAATATATAAGAATAGAATCTATAGAAAATTGAATGTTGTTTCTAAACTACTAGGTTTTTTTTTTAAAATCTATTTGGTGAAAATTTGAAATTTCAATGTAGTAGTACTTAAATTTTAGGGAGAAAATAAGAAGTAGGTGTTTGTCCTGACCACCCTAACCACAACAAAATGTTAATATTTTTTATAATATTTTAGATATAAGTAGAGGACTCATGTTTAGATGTGATGAATATTTTTTGTAATTTCTTTCCAAGTAAATAATTAATTATGAATTTTTATTACAACTTTTAAAAAATATAAAACTCATATGTCTAACCATCTTAACTCAGTCAAAACTTCATGAAATTCATTTTTTTAATCTATAGTATGCAAAGTATAGAATGTGATGCATCCGTTTGAAAGCTATAGATGTTTTTCAATCAACCTATCAATCAAGACTTTAGTCGTAAGTAAAATAGAAAATGAATAATAATTATTTACTAAATTCAAAGTAAAGCATAATTTATATTGGTGGAAAGTTGAAAATCTCCTTTAAAAATCTTTTTTCATTTTATCAATTTTGGGTAAATAAAAATTCATCAGCCACATACCCTAGACATACCCATCATATCGCCACTTTTTAGCCCATCATGATCTTGCACATACCAAAACTACAATAGTGATGCATGTCATGGCTTATAATGTATGAGATAATGATCAAAATTTTGAGTACTTATTAAACTATATGTTTCTGAATATCATGCTTACTATTTGGCCTATCCATAACCTATTTGAAAGCACCTATTTTTAGGCTTTTATCCATAGCAGCAAGGTGGTGAACCATTTGATAAAATTCTTTGGTATACATGTATGATAACTATTGTAACATAGAGAAGGAAGTGAACTATTTAAAAAAATGCCTCAGAGAAATGGGGTCTCATGGTGATGGAATGCCATTACAGACAAATGTGTCATGGCATTCCATCACCATGAGACCACATTTCTTCAAGGTATTTTTTCAAACTACTCACTACCTTGGCTATGATATTGCTTACTATTATGCTTGATAGATTTTTTCCAAGAATCCATAGTTTTTTGGAAAGCACCTAGTTTAGGATTTTAGCCATAGCAACAAGGAAGTGAGTAGTTTGATAAAATGATTTGGTATACATGTATGCAAAATGTGGTAGCATAGAAAAGGTGGTGAGCTGTTTGAAAAAATGCCTCTAAGAAATGTGGTCTCAGGGTGATGGAATGGAATTCCATCACCATGAGACCAGATTTCTTCGAGGAATTTTTTTAAACTACTTACTGCCTTGTCTATGCTATTTCTTACTATTATGCTTTGATATATTTTTTCCGAGAAAACATAGTTTGTTGGAAAGCACCTTTTTTAGGATTTTAGCCATAGCAGTAAAGAAGTTCAAGTAGTTTTATAAAATTCTTTAGTAGAGATGTATGGAAAATGTGGTAGCATAGAAAAGGCCATGAGCTATTTGAAAAAATACCTCAAATAAATGTGGTCTCATGGTGATGGAATGACATTCCATCACCATGAGACCACATTTCTTTGAGTATTTTTTTCAAACTACTCACTACCTTGTCTATGTTATTGCTTACTATTATGCTTTGATAGATTTTTTCCAAGCATCTGTAGTTAGTTGGAAAGCACCTAACTTAGGCTTTTAGCCATAACAGAAAGGAAGTGAGTAGATTGATTAAATGATTTGGTAGACATGTATGAAAAATGTGGTAGAATAGAAAAGATGGCGAGTTGTTCGAAAAAATGCCTCAAGGAAATGTGGTCTCATGGTGATGGAATAGAATTCCATCACCATGATACCATATTTCTTTGAGGAATTTTTTCAAACTACTTACTACCTTGTCTATCCTATTGCTTACTATTATGCTTTGATAGATTTTTTCCAAGCATCCATAGTTTGTTGGAAAGCACCGTTTTTAGGCTTTTATCCATAGCATCAAGGAAGTTCAAGTAGTTTGATAAAATGATTTGGTAGACATGTATGGAAAATGTGGTAACATAGAAAAGGCAGTGAGCTATTTGAAAAATGGCTTTGAGAAATGTGGTCTCATGGTAATGGAATGGGATTCCATCACAATGAGACCACATTTCTTTGAGGCATTTTTTCAAACCACTCACTGCCTTGTATATGCTATTGCTTACTATTACTCTTTGATAGATTTTTTTCCAAGAACCCATAGTTTGTTGGAAAGCACCTTTTTTTAGGCTTTTAGCCATAGCAACAAGGAAGTGAACTGTTTGATAAAATGCTTTGGTATAAATGTATGGAAAGTGTGGTAGCATAGAAAAGGCAGTGAGCTATTTGAAAAAATGCCTCAAAGAAATTGGGTCTCATGATGATGGACATCACCATGAGACCACATTTCTTTGAGGCATCTTTTCAAACAATTCATTTCCTTGTCTATGCTATTGGTTACTATTATTCTTTCATATATTTCTTCCAAGCATCCATAGCATATACAAGGCAATGAATTGATTGAAAAGGTGCCTCAATAAAAGTGGTCTCATGGAATGCCATGATAGGAAAATGTAATTGGTAGTTGCTCCTAGTTATTACTTATGCCATGTAAAGTAATTGCATCACTTCTTATGTTGACTTTCTAAACAACTATATTGTATTTGAAAAAATTTCATCTATCAACATCTAGTTATTAGTTATGTAATGTGAATTAATGCTTTTAGTTTGAAAGATGTGCAATTCAATGTAATCAACGATATGAATATAAGCTACACAAATCTATTAAGCATAATTCATTAGTTAAATTCTTTATTCTATTACCTGTGTGATGGTTTTTCTAACTCCACTAGCATTGGGAGGTGCTCCCATGAAACCTCCAATATTAGCCTATTCAACATCCAAAATCAGATATTAGAATACTATTTATATAACAAAGCTATTAAAATGTAATAAATTTATAATTGTTTACTAGTTACATACCTCAACAATAGATATAGTGGAGTAATAAGCAGGTGTAGGGCCAGTGTATGTAGTATCAACACTGTAACCCTAAAATTTTATTAAAACCATAAAACTAAATTAGTCAATCTTTCATTTCAAAATTGAAATTTAATAAATTAAATTAAATGAACATGCTAACATTTACTTGAGTATTGATGCCATATACCTCATTCAAAATGTCAACTTCCCTTTCCATCTCCATATTTGTAGACGTATCTTGTATAGTAGCCTTTTGAGTGTTGGTGGGGTCATATGAACAAGTCGCCTTGCAAGCTTGACACAAATGGAATGGAAGCCTACCACTCGAAGACTCCCATGGATGGTGTTGTAGTATAGGACTGGCATGCTGGATGACACTCTGGGTCATATATATGATATCTTGCAAAGTGTCTACCTCGATACTCTCCTTCTCGATGGAAGGGATAACAATGTCATCATGATTTGGCCTAGCGAGAGCTTGTCTCGCTTGCCACCTAGGATCTTGTTATGCACCGAGTCTATCTTGAGCCTACCCCCCACCTCTCGCTTGGAAGTCCCTCATATCAAAATAATTTGAGATTTTGTTCAAGATGAACTCATAGTTTAGTTTCCTAAGGAAATATTGTGGGAGTTCACAATTGTTGCATGGTGGGTAATAAAAAACCATGTACCACCTATCCCAAAAAAAATTATAATCTCTTGGTGGTGGCACCAATGGATAGGAAACCTCTTCACATTGAGGTCATGATTTTGATTTGTGCGTGGGTTGGTGAATAATGAGCATAAATATAATTTTTTAATCTTTTCATCTATTACATCTTTATATGATAATTTATCCTGGTAAAAATTCCTAGTTGCCTTCCTCCTATCTTTCCAACCACTTAATTGTTTGTTGATTGAATCTACATGTTTTAAAATTTCTTTAAGTGAATTTTCAACTATTCTTCTTTCCATGGTTGAACCTACTGGATCGTTAAACCTCGTGATTAACTCCTTAATTAGTTTATTATTATTTTCAATTACCCCCATTTAATTTTGTTGAGTGTCAGGCAGATGTTGAGGGATTGGTGGAGGAGATTGTTGTTGTGGTTGTTGAACTTGAGGATTTTTTTAATGTTCTTGTTGCTCTGGTTGTTGAGGATTTTTAGGAGGGTTTTAAAGAGGGTTTCAAGAATCATTATCACTACCTAAAAATTCAACAAATGAATATAAAAAACAACCTAAAACTAACAAATTCACAACAAAAAGAAAACAATCCTTACCTCTTCGACCTTCCTGTCGATGTGGTGACATCCTGGCAATGAAATAGCAACAAATTGATGAAAAAATGCAAGATTATCTCCTCCTAGAATGCAAGTGTGCAAGACAAGGGTTTTTGGCTATAGGCAGCAAAAAAAATAGTCAACATAAAAATGAATTCAATTTGTTTTTTTTAGTTTTAATAACTTATAATGTGCTCGCATTATAACGTGAGTGCATTATAATGCACTCACATTATGATGTGAGCATGAAATATTCTCCATGTGGTCGAGCCTTATGGTTAGTCACACCAAGCCTTAATACAAGCACGTTATAACATGATCACATTATAGCCTATCATAAGTTTTTTAAAATTTTGGCCACAATTTGGCCCCCCATCCTTTTGCACCCACTCTATTTGTTGACATGTAGATTGGATCTAGAAGTTGTTAGTAATTTATAATAGATCCTCTTATTTAAAAATCCTTTGTATCTAGATATTTCTTATGATATTTCTATCAAGATTCAATCATGTAGTTTTTCAAGTAAAACTCATTGACCCATGAGTTCATAAGTAGTGGGTCACAATAACCCATCACTCATTATAATGAATGGCATGTTTAACACTCAATTCATCTAGGTGATTCTCATAGAGGTGAAGCATTAGGCCTTCCTAGGATGTTATCCATCCTAGTACTACTCCAACTCAAGCACGCTTAACCATGGAGTTTTTTCTAAAGGTTAAGTCCACTTAGCTTGCCACCCCATTTTCAAAATCTTCAGCAAGTGTTGTGCCTTATGAACCATTCATAGGACATACCTTTTAGTTAATCAACTGATATGTAGGAGGTATTTTCCAATCATATTCTTAATATTATTACAAAGAATTCATGTGGATTTGGAGTTGTTTCTAGAATTATTACTAGATCTAGATATTTTTTGGGTAAAACATCATGTCCACTATCCACTATAAATTTTGAAAACCTTTATGTTTTAAATTAGTTTTATTTAGTATTTATAGATTACCAATAGATTTAGATATTATGGCGATGTACTAAAAATATCCTCCCATCCTAGTGAATTTAAGTACAACAAAGATTAAGCTTTCAATTTTTTTCAAAGCATTTAAGTTTTGTTGGAAATTCATCATGAACTTCAACAACTTCAAAAAATATTGTTAGATAATTCATGACATCAAAAAATGAAAATCAACAACTTTTATTAGATAAGGCATGACATCCAACCATGAAATTCAAAAACTCTTCTTGCATAAGGCATGACATCCAACCATGGACTTCAATAACTATTCTTAGATAAGGAATGACATCCAAAATTGAACTTCATCACCAATGTTATCCCAAACTCAATATAAAAATGACAGCTAGTACTAAGTACTAGAAACCTTCCAATAATCAATGTTGACACTTATGGAAACCACATATAGAAATATTCATGAAACATTGACATTAGAGACAACCATCAATCAACATTGACATCAACTACCAACAATATCCTCAAGTGTTGACATTAATGATAACAACTACCAACACATTTTGAAGTATTTATATCCTAATAGAAATATTATTTTTGAAGCTCTCCTAACCTAACAGGTTTTTATATTTTGTCATTCAAGACTTCAAAAGACACAATTTTTAATATAATTTTTTTGAATTATTATAGAAAATTTAGCTAGATGAAAATAATTTTCACATTTTTTATTTTTGACCATTTAGATATGTAACATATCTTCAATCACATGAGTTAACTTTCATACTTTATGATTAATTTTTTAATAACAAGATAAATTAAAATTTAACTTGATTCCTACTCGTAACATCATAGTAAAATTCAATCACAATATAATCAAATTATCTAAATCATAGATGATCAAATCTAGAATTTTGTGTAACCTTGTATTTTACTTTAAAATTTTAGATGCTACAAAAAATTAGTATAAAAATCTCTATCAGCAAAGTTAGTAATGTTGGTTAGTTTTTCCATCATTCAAACAATGGAATAATTTCTATAATATTTTTTTCAAAGAATAGAAATGAAATCCATACTAGTTAAAAACCAATAATGGCATGGAATATCATGTGGAAAAAATAAACAAGGTTGAACATGCTCTACTATTTCTTTCAATAATTATAGGAATGTAGCCACAAATCAAGTCACCTCTATTAGACACACAAGAAAACTTAGAGGGAGGGGGGTGAATAATTTCTACATGAAAAAATTTAAACCCTTATTAACCTTCAAACCCTTATTAACCATCAATATGAGTGTAAAAAAATGAAACAAAAACAAAACACAACCATACACCATAGAACACCAGATATACATAGAAAACCCTAATCAAGAAAAAACCATGGTGATGATTAACTCACATATAGATGAATAAAAAAATTGAATACAATAGGATCACTACCAAAAGAGCTCACTGCCAAGGGATCACTACCTAGAGGAATCACTATTTAGAATAGAAGAATAATAGAAAAAACTCTTACAAGGAGGTTAACTACCTTAGAGAAATAGGAGAATCCACCACCACCATTTGCAACCTTCAACTCACTACCTCCTATTGCAAGAATGGAAATATTGAAGGTGGTGTCACTAATTTCAACTGGTCAATTGGTTATCAAGTGATTGCTTTTGTCATTAGTGTCATCGATACATGTCACTAGTTGTATATGTCAAGGATATTATGAAAAATTATAATGAAGATATGTTGCAAGTGTTCAATAGTTGCTCCCAGTTTTTCTCCAGATTTACTCCTATATTTGTATGATTCAGATATGTTGATCATGGTTGTTAGAAGATGCTCTAAGCTAATTTTAGCTATTGATTCATTGTACAGTGCAAGTTATGTTCACAAGTTGTGAACTATGGTTTTTTGTGTTTCTGGTTGAGGCCCGAGAGAAATACTATTGGTCTAGAATTCTCTTTGACAAAGTCTTATGACTTTTGGTTCTAGAGTTGAGTTTCCTTGATTGTGTTGAAGATAATTTTGGAATCTAGAAGATTTGTGCTTAATGGTTCTATGTGTTTTACACTAGTTTGGCCGACCTTGTGTGGAATACTACTTTTAGAGTTAGAGAAGCGTGTTGGGCCTATTTGGGTCCTGATGAAGCACGTGTTTGGGTTTCCCTTATTCTAATTGTACCCTAGGATTTTTTGGTGCTGACATAATTTGAATTGTAATTTGGATAGAAGACTTTGGATATGTTTCAAAGTTGAAGATGATATAAATACAAGATGAGTTAGTTGTGAAAGACATACAAGAGTGAAGAAGAGATATAAGTGAAAGGAGAAAGAGTAGATAGATGCAATATTGATGCTATCCAGTGAGTGTGTGTAATGTGAATGTGGAAAATTAGGGTGAAGCCTTAATGTTGAGTTTCTGGATGCAGTGAGAAGAAGGTGAACTCTATCATTCATGCATTTCTATGAGTGATTGTGGTAGAATCATTTGTTGCACTGAGATTTTCTTCTCTTTGCAACAAGTCTTCTCTATCTTCCTTATATCTCTGTGGTAGTGATCCCTTTGGGTTGTTAGCTTTGTTGGATAGTGATTCCTTGTTTTGGCAATGAGCCTTGTTTCTTAGGTAGTGACCCTCTTGTAATTAGTTTTGATATTCTATATAGTGTGAGTTAATCCCCGCTGTATTTTTCCCCTTATTGGGTTTTCCATGTAAATATGGTGTTATTGTGTCTATGTTTTATTTAAGTTTTTGCATTAGCATTTGATGATTAATCATTTAAGCAGTGTTAAGAATTAGTTTCAGTGGATGAATTAAAAGATTCAATCTATGGAAATTGATTCACCCCCCCTCTTAGTTGTCATGTTCAACAATTGGTATTAGAGATTTGTTCCTTGGTGAAAAGCTTGATTGCTTGAGGAAGGTCTGGGATGGTTGGCAAGATGGAACTAATTATGCTATCTAGAAAATATCGATGGAAGAATATCTGGAGTATTATGGATGTGATTTGGAGAAAGCTTACAAGAATCCTTACATTCCTCCTACTAATGGTCTGAGAACACCCGATGAGATCAAAGCACATGAAGCAAATATTAAGGAAAAGTACATTTTGAAGAACAATCTAGTACATTATGAGTTGATTAAGGTTCGAGATTTGAAAATTGCTAAGGAAGTTTAGGACCATTTGGAAAGAGAAATGAAGGTGATGAGAGAGTTAAATAGGAAAAATTATAGAATTTGGAGACAATTTGAGCTTCTACATATGTTTGAGGATGAGAATGTTAAAGCTTATGTATAGAAATTGGATGACATAGTGGTCAAAATGTGAGGACTTGGTGCTAGTGTAGATGAAACCATAATTGTGAAGAAGATTCTTAGAAATCTCCTTGATTCTTAAAGCGAGAAGGTGTGTGTTGTTAAATAGATTATAGATTATAAGACTTGCACTAAAGATCTATTGTGATTTTTGACATCTTATGAGACAAGGAAGTTGAGTCTGAGGAATGGATGCAAATCAGAAATTACTTTTAAGGTGATAAAAGCTAAAGATCCAGATGAAGAAAACTTTGATGAAATAGAAGCTAACTTTGTGAGAAGGATGAGGAAAGGCTCTAGTAAGTATGAAGGTAGGTTACCCTTTGAATACTTTAGTTGTGGAGAAATAGGTCATTATGTTGCAAGGTTTCTGGAAAGAGCTAAAAAGAGTAAACAAAAATATGAGAAAGAAAAGAAATAAAAGAAGATTAACATAGAATATTATGTGAATGAGAATGCTATTATATCTAATGAGGATTCAGAATATGAAGATCCTGATGACAATGAATGCTTGTTCTTAGTGATTAAGGATGAACCTACTTATGCTAATTCTAAAAAAACAAGTAAAAGAAAGTCCTCTGGAGAGGTAGAAAAATGAAGGTATGATTATCTCTATCCTACATGCTAAACAAGAGAAAAATTATTGGGTAGTTGATAATGGTTGTTCACATCACATGAATGGTGATAAAAGTAAGTTTTTTAAGTTTGAAAAATATGATGGAGGCTTGGTTATGTTTGGAGATGATACTGGTGCAAAAATTTGTGGGATAGGTTCAGTAAGTTTTGATGGAAAGCATCATACCGATGATGTCTAGTATGTTAAGGGTTTAAGAAATAATATTTTGAATGTTGGTTAGATGTGTAGTAAGGAATATGATATTGTGTTTAAGGAAGATAGATGTGAGATTTGGAAAGGATCTGGAACATTGATTGTTGGAGGAAATATTTTTGAAGGAAATATCTATCAACTTAAAAGTGCTGATGGATGATGCTTTATGACTTAGATTCATGAAAGTTTGTTATGGCATAGAAGAATGTGTCACATGAATTTTGATAGCTTGACAAGGATTAGTGTTGTTCAGGTCATGAGAGCTTTAGAAAAAAATACAAATCATGTTAATACTATTTGCAGGAGTTGTCAGTTTGGAAAGCAAGCAAGAAATCATTATAGATCAAAGGAATAGTCTACTACTATTCTACTAGATTTAATTCATATAGATCTCTGTGGTTCAACAAGAGTGAGAAGTCTACTTGGTGAAAGGTAATTTTTTCTTTTAATTGATGATTATTCTATATATACATGGGTTACATTTCTTAGAGGGAAATCAAATGCATTATATAGATTCAAGACATTCAAAGCTATGGTTGAAAATGAAGTGAACCTAAAAATAAAATTTTTAAGATCTAACAAAGGTGGAGAATTCAACTCCCATGAGATTAATATTTTTTGTGAAGTGCATGGAATAAAGAGATAGTTATCTGCTTCCTCAGCAGAATGGAGTTGTTGAAAGGAAAAACAAAAATAGTTCAAGAGGCTGCTAGATCAATGATTACTGAGGTTGGTTTACCAGAAGTTTACTAGAAAGAATCTATTTGTACTATTGTTTATGTATTCAATCGAGCTCAAGCAAGAAAAAAACAATACAAAGACTCCTTATGAGCTATGATTTCAAAGAATTCCTATTGTTAAGTATTTCAAGGTATTTAAAAGCAAATGTTATATCAGAAGAGATGAAGAAACTTTAGGAAAGTTTGATGCAAGAAGTGATGAAGGAATTTTTCTTGGATATTCTACTAATAGAAGGCATATTTTTCAATAAAAGACTAAGAAAGATTGTAGAAAGTGAAATTATGTCAAGGTTGGAGAAAGTGAAGAATTCATTGAAATTGATGGATATGTATTTGATGAACCTAATGTATGAATTGAAGAGATTGTGGAAGAATAGGAAAAGGATGAGCAAGAGCAAGGAAAAAATGAATAGAATGAAAGAGAAGAAGAAGCTCAGGTGGTTGTCACCTAAGACACCTAGATATGTACAAAAGAATCATTGAAATTCAAATTATTGGAGATAAGAATAAAGGTTTATTGACTAGAAGTAAGATTAAGTTGCTAAAAAGTGAATCTTGTGTTTGCTTGAGATTGAATCAAAGAGTGTAAGTGAAGCATATAAAGATGAACATTGGATATAAGCCATGAAAGAACTTATGTAGATTAAGAAGAATCAAACTTGGGAATTGGTCCCAAGACTGGTAGATAAAAACATCATTGGATTGAAGTGGGTATTCAGGAATAAGTTGAATGAGAACATGGTGAAGTTGTTAGAAACAAAGAAAGGCTTGTGTGTAAAGGTTATTCACAAGTAGAAGGCATAGGTTTTCAGGAAAACTTTGCTATAAGGATGTTCTTAGCATTTTATGATCATAAATACTTTAAGGTCTATTAAATGGATGTCAAGTCAATTTTTTTGAATGGTGAACTAGAAGAAGAGGTCTACATGAAACAATTAGAAGGATTTAAGTTGTTAGAGCAACTAGATATGGTGTGCAGACAAAAGAAATTTTTATATGAATTGAAGCAAGATCATAGAGCTTGGTATGCAATATTGGATAGGTATTTGATTCAGCAAGGTTTCAATAAAGGTATGACAAATAGTAATCTGTATTTTAAGATTGAAAATGACAAAATCCTGATTTTAGTTGTGTATGTTGATGACATTATCTTTGGAAGAAATGGAAATATGTGCAATATGTTTGTATAAAAGATGCAAAAATAATTTGAAATGTCTATGTTTGGAGAGATGAATTTCTTTCTTGGGCTATAGATCAATCAAACAAAGTGAAATCTTTATTTCACAATCTAAGTATGTGAGAGAGATGTTGAAGAAGTTTAGGATGGATAGTTCCAAACCGGTGTGTACTCCTATGGTGACTAGTTGAAAATTGAGTACAAATGATGATTCACCTAAGGCTAATAAAAACAAGTATAGATCTATGATTGGTGGACTATTATATTTTCATACTACTAGACTAGAGATTATGCATGATGTGTTTCTTGTGGCTATATTTTAAGAAGATCCTAAGGAAACACATGTTGTCTGAAATAATTTTCACATATTTGAATGGAACTTTGGATTATGGGTTATGGTATCCTAAAGATACTGACTTTACCCTTAGTTCTTATACATATGCAGATTCGACTAGACGTGTAGATGATAGAAAGAATAGAAGTGGTGGTGCATTATTTCTTGGTTGTATATTGGTGGCATGGTTGAGCAAAAAGAAATATTCAGTCTCCTTCTCTACTACTGAAGCTGAGTATATTGCTACTGCATCTTGTTGTACACAATTTTTATGGATGAAACAAACATTGAAAGATATCACAGTGGTATATAATGATCCTATTTCTATCTTTTATGATAATACAAGTGCAATTAACATTTTAAAGAATATTGTGATGCACTCATGGATGAAGCATATATCTATCAGGTATCATTTATTGAGAGAGAAGGTCATGGAGAATGAAGTAAAGCTTGGGTATGTTCCAACAAGGGATCTGATTGCTAATATTTTCATGAAAGCTCTTCCTAAAGATACTTTTTATTATATCCAGAGAAGTTAGGGGTTATTGTCCCTCCTTTCTTGAACTAGATGCATATGGAAATGCATCAGTCTGATTCTTAATGCATCATTTATCAACTTAAGTTCAATTCAAATTGAATATGTATACGTATGTATATGTACGCATATATATATATACATGTATGTATGTATGTATGTATATATATGTAAAAATATATACATATATACATATATATGTGTATGCATGTATCTAATATATATATATATGTGTGTGTGTGTGTGTGTGTGTGTGTATTTATATATTTGTATCCTTATATGCATTTAAATGATTTCATTCACATTTAGCATGTATTTTGAATAATGTATATATATATATATGTATATATATTTATATTATATATGCATTCTTATACAAATTGCTTGTTTTGGAATGGCTTGTAAATTCCATAGACTATCATTTAAGGTAAGGAACTTGAATTTTTATTTCGAGAATCTTATATATATTTCTCTACTAAATAAAATAATTTTCTTTACAATGTTCACTTTCTCTTTCATTTCCTTCAAATCACAAAGTTTGAATAGACAATTCAATCTAAAAGCTATTCATTTTTCAAACACTAAAATAGTCCAAATTCTGGAAATTATTATCTTATATATACAAAGGTGGTCAAATGCAGTTCATCATTGCCATTTGTGGTGTGTGCACCAGTTTCAAGTAAACACACCATTAGATCCGACTAAAATATCCTTCCAAGTTGTGTTCTCATCCTTCAACATGTCACCTTGCAACTTCCTTAAACTTACTTCAGTGTTGGAGTAACATTCAATTCTTAGTAAAATATAAATAGATTTTCCAAAGTTCACAAAGTCATCATTTCCTTCTTTTTTAAATTTTTGAATATTCGAATCTTTTATTTTAATTTTTTGGATTTTTAATAATTCTGTTTACCATATTATAATAAATGTCTACAACAAACTTTAGGTTGTCTTCCACTCTTGGAAGACGTTTGTCCCAATGTCTAATATATGAATAAAGACATCATATCAGTTTTGAAGACATTCATGTCTGTTTTAACATTCACATCTAAACTACACAGTCTTTCAACATCACGTAAAAATATATGTCTATTTCAACATCATATAAAATGCTCATATATTTCAACATCATATAAAAATATATGTCTATTTCAAAATCATATTGAAAATACATGTCTATTTCAACATCATATCAAAAGTATATGTCTATTTCAAAATCTATATAAAAATATATGTCTATTTCAACATCATATAAAAATAGTGTGAAAGTAACATGATGGACTATGGAGCATGGGTGGGAAAAGAAAGGTTCAAACCTCTGAATAATGGAGAGAAAGTTGTGGAGTGGGACTTGAGGAATCAGTAGAATCAATGCATGTTTTGGTGAAGGGAGAAGGTAGGATGAATCAGGATGAGGGACACAGAGAAAAAAAGTGAGGTGGACCCATGAGGGAAGAAAAATCTACAGGGGGTCCCTGGCAGAAGGAAAAAAAGGAAAAATACTAATGGAAGTTGTAGGGACCCTTCGATAGGGAAGGAGCAAAGCACAAACCTTGGTCTTCACTATTTGGTGTTAAGCCAAATGGAAAATCAATCTTCCCTCTAGTGCGTAATTTTTCTGACCCAGTGAAAGGTAAGTTTTCCATCTCTGTGCTTGATCTAATTATTGATCATAATATTTATTTGATGGAAAAAGTTTTGGTTGGTAAGTTTATGGGCCCTAGACCAAATGTTGAGGTGGTTAGGGAGTTTGTCAAAAATAAGTGGAGAATTAATGGGAAGGTTACAGTGGCTACTCTTCCTAGAGATTTCTTTTCCTTTGAGTTCACCTGTAAGGAGGATATATTAGCTGTGAGGAGTGGTGTACCTTGGGTCATAGGAAAATCTTCCCTAGCCCTTAAGAAATGGACCTCTTGTCTGGATCTCTCTGAGTCCATTTTTTAGAATGTTCCAGTTTGGGCTAGACTCCCGAGTCTCCCTCTGGAATATTGGAACGGGGATGTCTTCAATGACATTGCTAGTTCTTTTGGAGAGCTTTTGTCTATTGACCCTATGACAACAACTAGAAAGCAGTTGGTGTTTGCTCGAATTTGTATGGGAGTTTCACAAAATGCTGACCTCCCTTCCTCAATAGATATACAGTCAAAGATGGGAACTTGGATGCAAACTATAGAGTTTGAGTCCATTCCCTTTGCTTGCTTTAAGTGTAGAAAAATGGGGCATTGGGCTAAGAAATGCCCATTAAATGCAAGCAAAGACAAATAAAACCACTAGTCTAACCCTAAGACTTTCTGGAGAAAGAAGCCTGAAGGGGAAGGGCAATCACCAATACCCTTAATGAGGAATCTGGAAAGAAATTTGAAGCTCAGACGAATACCACTAGTATCAATGGTGAAATAAAACCCAAGCATCCTGATGTTCAGAAGAATCAACAAATAGGGGTAGAAAGTAATTCTGGTCGAAAGGAAGATGGAGAAGAAATCTTGGAGAATGTAGGGGATGGTAAAAGGGATGAGGACTTTGTTTCTTCCACTCTTGAGACTTTATTAGAAGGAAAAGATAATGGGTATCCTGGACTGGAGGATATTCCTATTCAGGGTTTCTCTCTGGATATTGGCATTCCTATCCTAACTACTACTTATGTAGAATGTTTCCCTCCGAGTGACCCACTTAAACTCTGGGAAAAAACAACTTCAGATTTTTTCAAGGACACCTTTGAGAATCTGAGCCAGAACACCAAACTTTCAAGTGACAATTTGAACCAGCTTAGGAATGGCCAGATGGATACTCTCCCTTGGGAGAAAAGAAGAATGTATGACAAGGAATGGGAATCTGGTAGAGATTTGGAGAGTCAAGAAGATACTGATTGGGAAGAAGTCCTCTCTAATTTGAAGAAAAAGGAGAGAATTAAACATCAGAATACTCCAAGTGGAGTTGTTACCAGAACAAGAGCAAAGGTAGATTGTGGTGCTACTAAGTTAAGCCAAGGAAGAAGGTCGGGTAAATGGCAGAGAGAGCATGAAAGCTTTAAGGACATAGCGGATGGTGTTCAAAAGACCATTCTGGAGATTCTCCAATCCCCTGGTAAGATATGAAGATTATGTCTTGGAACATTAGAGGGCTTAATAGCCTTCATAAGAGGGATGTTTTGTACAATTTTGTTAGGGATCATAAACCTGATATTCTTCTCATCCAAGAAACTAAAACGTCTGAAGATAAGGTGGAGAAGATTAAAATGTTTCAGAAATGTGGAATCCAAGGAAATAGTTCAAATGGTGCGTCAGGAGGAATTGCAAATTTTTGGAACCAAAACTTATTAAAGGGGAACCTTTGTTGGAGAGCACTAATCATGTGGCTACTAAATTCACACATATCAGAGACAATTTTAGTTGGATTCAGTCGAATATCTATGCTCCTAATGGGAAAGGAGCTAGAAAATCTTTATGGAATGAACTCTCTTCTTTCCCTAGGATCTTTGATAATGACCACTAGGTTGTAATGGGTGTCTTTAACACACCCCTTCTGAATGAAGAGAAATTTGGAGGATCTCAGGTGAATCAGGAGAGTAAATCTGATCTTTTAGACTTCATAAAAAATAAGGAATTGATTGATCTGGATTTGCAAGGATCCTAGTAAACCTAGTCGAATAGAAGAATCGGTAAGGAATTGATTCAAGTAAGGTTAGATAGAACTTTAATTTCTGATTAGTGGGTTATTAACTACTATTCTTCTCTTAAAGCTCTTTCTAGAGTGGGGTCTGATCACTTTCCTATAAGTTTTTTGGCAGACCCTATAAAGGTGAAGAAGAACTCTCCCTTTAGATTTGAAAGAATGTGGTTGTCCCACCCCCATATTTTTGATGAAATTAGGAAATGGTGAAATATTGATGTTCTGGGTACTGCTATGTTCAAAATTGCTAAAAAACTGAGGGAAGTTAAGCACAAATTAAGAAGCTAGAAAAAAGAGTCCTTTGGAAACATCTTTGGCATTAAATCTTAACTTCAAATGGAGCTTGTGGAGATCCAGGATAAAATTCAGAGGGAAGGATACATTGAAAATAATAGGGCTAAAGAAAATGAGTTGTTGGTGAAACTGCATGATATTATAGCTAAAGAGGAGGAGTTATGGAGGCAAAGATCTAGGGTTTTTTAGCTCTCGACTGGAGATAGAAACACCAAGTACTTCCATCAGTCTTCCTCAAAACATAGGGATGCTAATAGAATTTCTAACATAGAAGTTAATGGCATGAGATATGAAGAAGAGGAAGACATCAAAAAGCAAGTTGTCCTCTTCTTTAACAACCTTCTTACAGCGAATGGGGAAATCAATCATAATGACCAAGATTTT
>VDFB02058244.1:0-15015 GCA_007258455.2 Sequoia sempervirens
GAGATAATTACAACATTATTTCATATCTTATGATAGTCATTTAATTTGCAAATTTGGTGGCAAGCCCTAAGGAAAAACATACAGACACAAAGATTTACAAACTTGTACAATTTAGATCAGTGCCATATACCATTGGGGAGTCAAAATCATAAACAGTCACAATTCGACAACATATTTAAATACTCAGCATAGAGGATCCCTGACAATGTTGCATTACAACATTATCAATTTCTGCCCCAACCCGATACTTATTTAATCCTTTTACAAACATACCCATCCATGATTTCATCCAAGCATTTTAATTAATTCTTTGAATTAAAGCCAAGACAGAAAACACACACATCGAGATGATAAGATGAACATCATAATCCTTGATTATTTTATTCAAAACATGATATGTTTGTACAAAGGAAAAACTCAAGCTCAAGATATATCATCTTACCTTAAAATGTTGGTACTGTTATAAAACATGCGGTCTTCATAAGTTTAAAACCATTTACAAAATAACCCAAACCTAAACTGCCATGGTATTCACAAAAGTTATTACAATTTCTTGCTCTGCAACTTTACCTAGACTCGACTACAAAAAATATCTTTCCAGCCCTAATTTCTGGCCTTGAAATCCTTCTTATAGAAAATGAAGGAGCGACAAGCATCGGGCCAGAAATTACACATGTCATTGATCAATTGGACCGGTACATCCCATTTCAAAACTGAAAACACAACCACCAAACCCTGGAGCATCTTTCTATTGATTCCACTCATTGCAAAAATAACACAACGTATTTGCTCCTCAAAATTGCACCCAAAACTGGCATGGGCAAGGCAGGTACGTTATACATAAGCTGTTAATTTGTCAGGTTAGCCGATTTACTATACCTTTGCTTCACTCTCCTCCTGGAGTTAAGTACTTGTCAACTAACTCGATATTCCTCATCACGTGGAATAATTAAAATCCATCACCTCCTTTATACTTTATTCATGGGTGAACTAACGCCACTTGGTTGGCCTCATTTCAAATGATTCGAGAAACATGCTAGTATTAATTATTTTATCCATGCTATTTACCCGACAAGTCATGATTTGAATCATCACAAATTAATTTAATTTGTTCATTAATAACCTCCTCTGCCTTTTCCTGCCATTGCTACAATGTCTGAACATTTCCACTTGTATCCATTATATCTGGCAGGAAAGTGTCATCCCAATCATCAATTTTTTTTATTAATTCCCTAATTTACTTACTCAGATCATCAGGCAAGGCCTGGAATCCCTTTAATGATTTCAAAAAATTTTGAGTAGGCTTTAATGATTGGGGCCTATTATTCACATCAAACCTAGAAGCCTTAAACATAATGTCTAAATTAGTGGCCCTAGGGATCCATTTTTCAATCAGGGGCAGAATCACCTCCTTGTCTCTATTAATATTTTGAATTCCCTCTAAGAATAAAGAATACAAAGAATGTACAACTGGCAGCTTAGAATCAATCTTTTCATTTAAATTCCTTATAACAGTGTCTACCACCTCATTGTGCTTGGCCATAGCATTATCCTCACTCGCCCTTAGGGCAGCCTGTAATTATGTAACTTTGTTTATCATCTGCTCTTTGGTAGGATCTGTAAAAAGCTCAACCTCTTCTTCAACTGGCCCTGGTGCAGGGCTATCAACAGCTGTCTGAATTGGGGATCTAGGAATAGAAATGATTGGAACAATAGGGGGTAATGACCCTGAAGCAATAGGTATTGCTCTAGCAGCAATGACACCGGAAGATTCTCCCACCTGCCCATATCTCAGCCTATCTACTTCAGATAGCAACTCAATATTTCTTTTCTGTATCCTACTATACTCCCCAACCATTGTGTTATATTTCTCTATCAAGCTTTTCTTCTCAGCCTCATCTCTTTCAACTATTTTCTGGGCCAATTTGGCCACATTCAGTGTTAAGCTTGTGGCCTCTATTTTTGAGGTTTCAGAGACTCTCTTGATGATGAGCCCACCCCTTAAATTTGGACTGAGATCAGCTACATTTGGTTTTCTTCCCTGAGGTGCTAAAGCCCATATCGCCAAATTTTCATACTCCTCACTAAAGGTAGAGTCTTGTAGTGCTACATTGACTTTCTCCTCACTTCCTTGCATAGGATGCTTTGATTGCATGATAGCATTAAAAGCTACAGCATCAGCAATGTCCCATTCATGGAGAAGTAGGACACCAGCTTGAGACACAATTTGCCTTCCTTCATCAGGGGTGAGGTTCTTCAACTGCTCTATTAGCTCGGTTTTGACCTCATCATCATTTTCTTGATCAGACCTGTCAGGCCTTTTTTCTCTTCTTTCCTTGCATTTGTCTTGATATTCCTAAAGTTTCAACCTCCAAACCAACTGCAAGAACACAGGAATCTTCATAAAGGCATCATCATCTAGGAATGCCTTGCAGGCCAGCATCCTTGCATCCTGAACATTCTGTCCTTTTATATCTATATCAGTCAACACCAATTGTGCTGACTTAGGAGGTGAAGGGGTGCCAACTTGCATGTCTTGATCGGTGACAATTATTTCATCCACCAAAGTGTCTTGTGGTTCCTCAATTCTTTCCTCTTAGGGCTTGGCTCTGGTGGTGGCTCCATAGGGTCATCTCGAGGTGGTGAATCAAGATCCACAATCTTTATTCCTCCAGGCTTTCTAATCCCTTAGCCAGATTATGATGAGGCTTTCATTATTTGTTTACCTTTTCTGTCTCCAACCTTTTCATCACTGCTATTATCTCTTTTTCTTCTGTATAAGGGCCTATCAATTGGTGGCTGACAAATTGGCCTTTCTTCCAGAGGCCTCACCTCCAATCCCTGGATTTTCAAATCTACCTCCAAGTTTATCTTCTTGGTTCTGAGGGTGCTCATGATTTCTATGAAATTATTCATCAGAAAATCAATTCTTTTGTGAAATGGAGTGAACTCCATTAATGGATCATACTTTGGATCCAATTTATGCACTAGGGCCAACAATTTCTCATAGGCAATCCATTTTTTTTATTCAATTTTTGCCTACCCAAATCAAATTCATTCCTAATCAAATCTTCAGGAAAGTTGAAAACATGGGAAAATTTTCCACCCTTGATTCTTTGTCTAAATAGAGCAAAAAATCCCTCAGGATCATGTTGCCTTACGGATCCATTCTTCAAATGGTAATCAATAAAAAATTGATCAAAATGAACCCATCCACCCTTGGAAAATACAAAATCTGAGACAACAGTATAATCAGGGAACAAAGTCCCTTTTCCTCTTCTGTCGGTTATGCTTCATGGATGCATCCGGTATACAAAACTCTTACCGTCCCATTCTTTGATGGTACATTGTATGGAAGAATATGGGGGTTCCTTGGAAACCATAAACCGCTTAAGATGAATTAACTACGAGGGATATGCGTGATGTCACCCAATTATGACATATTATTTTTAACTCCAAGCCTTCTTTGGAGTAGGATCGTGCAAATCCCCTCAGGTGTACGGCATATGTTACCATTAGTCTAGCCACGAGCCTAGAAGCAAAGCAGTTGTCAAACTGCACAGAGCTAGCATCCCTCTTGTTGTAAGACATATCTTCACTCCAAGCCTGTACCGGTAGCCTTTCTCCATTTACCTCTTGCTTCAATTCCATCTTCTCTGAGAAGAAGCCAACATTCTCATACAAGAACATATGCATTAACAAAGAGTACCAAAAGAAAGGAACACTAGTGTCCCCCACAAATAAGTTCAACAAACCCTCATGCATTCTTTCAGCAAGGAAAGAAGCATAATCATATACTACAGAGAAATTGGGATGCTGAATCTGAGCCCCCATAAACATATAGGCAATGAGCATCACAGTATTAGGACTGAAACCTAAAATTTGGCAAAGTGAGTAGAAGGTTACCAAGAAATGATTAGCAAAACAATTTAACCCAAAAGGTTCCTGATCAGTCAGGCTGATATGAATCGTGGAACTGTCTGCCCTGACTAGATGAGGAGGAAGCAATTTTGATCTGAAAAAAGGTTGAATCTTGGCATACTCTTGTTTCATCTCCTCCAAGTCAATTTGGACCAACAATGAGCCATTTTCACTCAAATCAAAAACCCTCCGAATTACATCTGCATTTACATTCAGTAAAACCTCACCATCATTATTCCTTATAACCCTTGTGACAGGATCATATCACCATAGCCACTTCAAAGAGGAGTCAACATCAAGAACACATTTAGATACTACAAGCTTTCCCATATCCATACCTCCAACCATTTTAAAAAGGATGAGGTGCATTTTTCTGGCCATACCATCTTCTAAACAGTTCTAAACCCGTCATTGGTACCCTAACATCTGCAATGTTGTAGGTTCTATATCTCAACCCTTCACCTAAGGCTGTCCCTCTCATCAAAACCAAACCCCTATTCTTGTCGTTTGTTGACTGGGGAAATTGGTCAAGGAAATCATCATACAGATTCCTCTACATGTAGTCAATATGGCCAGAATGATGTTTTGTTGGCGCCATTTTAAACAACTTGGGCTTCTCAGAAAATCAAATTGTGAACAAACTAGTGCTACTCAAAATGAAAACACAGTAGAATTTGCAATTTCCCACAATTCAAGAGAAATAGTAACCCTAAAATCTTAATTCAGAAAAACCCTGATCAACACAGCAAAGCTTTTCGCAAGAAACACATTCGGACAGAACAGTGATGAAGAAAATAACTCACAGAAATTCACGTTCTGTAGAAAATCAAACTCTTGCCGAAATTGCTTTTGAAAGCTCTATCTCTGGCTCTGGACTGCTTTGAAGATGCTTGAATGTCTTAGTGGTGAAAGTAGTCTGCAATTAAACACTTAAACTTTATGAAAGTTGCCAATAAACGTCTCATCCGCCATTAAAGCCTACTTGAATACAGCGCCAACGCCTTCAATTATATTTGACGCAGATTTAAATCTCCATCATCAATTTCTTGTTTTAGTCAGATCATCGAACGGTCCTACTTAAAAATGCTGACAACACCTTCCACATCATCCCCAGGGCCCACTATTATATGCAGTGCCAATAAGATACACGTGGCGCTCGCCCGTGATATCGTGATTGCTCAAGTTGGGATTGCGCGATAGCAGGCAACCGTTGATCTCTTCATCGGTGACCATGATCAAGTAAAACAAGGGACAGTCTTAAGGCCTATTCGCTGAGCAGCTTTTTCATCAAGATTAAAATAGCGCCGTTGATTATAAACATGTGCACTGCTCAGGCGATTTAGTAACCCACTTGATAACACACTAAAGTCATATGCATTTATTAAATCATTTTATTTACTTTTCAGACATCAGCAACCTGGGACACGTGGTGATCGCCCGTGATATCGCGATGGCTCAAGTTGGGATCACAACATGGTGGGGAGCGGTGAGGATGTATCTGCGAGGAGATCAACAGCCATCAAATAACCCTGCAAAACATTAAACATTACTTAGGAGGAAAAACCCGAGGAAGGGGATGTGGCTTAGGGCAACGACGGTTTGATGACATAAGGTTGTTTAAAAACATAAGGCACAAACCCAACTTAGACTTTGGTAAATAAAAGGAGGCCAACAATTAAATATTTATCATTTTATTAAAAGGGGTCAGGCCTTAGATGAGTTAATGAGACATAGGTTGTTTTCTTTTTTAATAACTTTCTCCAAAAAGTAACGATATAACAGACCCATACCAAAGATAGAAAACCAAGGGTTTATGAAAGCAAAGTAATAACTCCAGCCCTAGGCACCACTCAGATAAACAAGACCAGCCAATAATAAAAGAAATCCCAGATGTAAATTCACTGCCTTGTCTATGTTATTGCTTACTATTATACTTTGGAAGATTTTTTCCAAGCATCCATAGCTTGTTCGAAAGCACCTGTTTGAGGTTTTTACTTTTTAGCCATAGCATGAAGGTGTTGAACTGTTTGATAAAATGCTTTGGTAGACATGTATAAAAAATGTGGTAGAATAGAAAAGGGAGTGAACTATTTGAAAAAATGCTTCAAAAAAATGTGGTCTCATGGTGATGGAATGCCATAACGAATGCCATGACAAGCAAATTTCTATGGATTGTCGTGGCATTCCATCACCATGAGACCACATTTCTTTGGTACATTTTGGCACCGATTGATGCCTTGTCTATGCTATTGCTTACTATTATGCTTTTGATATATTTTCCAAGCATCCATAGCTTGTTTAAAAGCACGTTTTAGACAGCCATAGCGGCAAGACAATGGTATTTGATAAAATGCTTTTGGTAGACATGTATGAAAATCTTGATGGCATAGACAAGGTAGTGTTGCTTGAAAAAATGTCTCAAAGAAATGTACTCTCATGGTAATGGAATGCCATGGCGGTACCTTGAGCAAGAAAATTGCTATGGATTATCATGGCATTCCATCGTCGAGGCTTGCATTTCTTTTAAGGCATTTTTCAAACAATTCAACTGCCTTATCTATGTTAATGCTTACTATTATGCTTTGGTAGATTTTCCAGCATCCAGCTTGTTGAAAGCACCTATTTGAGGTTTTTACTTTTAGCCATAGCGATTATGAGAAAAATGTGGTAGCATAGAAAGGTAGTGAAAACTATTTGAAAAATGCTTCAAAATGTGGTCTCATGGTGATGGAATGCCATAACAAATGCCATGACGAGTACTTTATGGATTGTCGCTGGCATTCATCACCATGAGACCACATTTCTTCTGAGCATTTTGGCGGTCGATGCCTTATCTATGCTTATTACTTATTATGCTTTTTACGATATATTTTTCCAAGCATCCATAGCTTGTTTGAAGCACCTATTTTAGGCTTTTAGCCATAGTAGCAAGGCAGTGAATTGTTTGATAAAATGCTTTGGTAGACATGTCTGAAAAATGTGGTAGCATAGACAACTATCACCATCTGATATTTATGTAGTTGTAGTATGTTTTGTGCAATGTAATCAGCGACATGAATATAACCAACAAATATCTATTTTCTATAATTCATGGATTGAACTCTGTATTTTATATGCTCTTAATGTCTGTACGTTATGGAAATGCCATTAATTTTTTTTTTTAAAGTAGTATGCTATGTGTGATACTATTAACAATGTAATTATATACTGATTACTCTTTATTTTTACATAATCTAACGTATTCCAAACTTTTCATAGGCTGCCTGACACATCGAAGGCAACAAAGGAAAGACTAGAAAAGCACAGACCTTCCTGAACTTAACAAGGGTGGTTATATGAAAATTAGCGGTGTAGTATCAATAAATAAAATATTGCATCAAATTATAATTTTGAAACAATTTTGGTTTTATCACACCCATAGAAATAAAATTCATGATCTTATGCAAAAATGTGGGGCTCTTCAACAAAGTTCCACAAAGAGGACACGAAGATTGCCTTCGACAAGAAATTTATGGAGTCGTGGTTGAGCATACGAGAGTCTTATTTGGGAAAACACAATCTTCCATTGCATCCGACACACAGGTAAATAAACTCAATAAAGTTTATTATAAATTGAATACTTGTGCAATCTATTCAATATTAATTTCCACCATAAAGTAATTACATGCCTATTTGTTTTAAACACTCAAGCAGTGATAATATATACTGCACATGACATTGAAATGCAGCCTAGTGAGGGTGGAGCAGAACGTGCAGATGAAGGTCATGGTGTGCATCCCGGTACTTTAGAGCATGTAGAGTGTGATAAACATGTTGAGCATGATCAGGCTAGAGAAGATCAGGAATATGATGTGGCCCCATCAGGTAAAGAAGACCACTCTAAAGTTCTTTTAAACATATTTAATTGCAATTGCTGTATTAATTAATGTAACCTTTCATGTTTCAACTTTAGAGCATGTAGACCATGATCAACATGTTCAACATGATCAGGCTAGAGAAGATCAGGAACGTGATGTGGCCCCATCCGGTAAAGAGGACCACCCTCATGTTCTCTTAAACATATTTAATTTCAATTGGTGTATTAATTAATGTAACCTTTCATGTTTCAACTGCAGATCAGCATTTAGAGTGTGTTCAACATGTTGAGCATGAGTCTATAACAAAAGTTCAGGAACATGATGTGGACCCATCAGGTAAAGAGAACCACTCTAATGTTCTTTCAATTAATCAAATACTTGTAACAATACTAATAATACATATCAGTTTAACATTTCTTTCTTATTCCAGCAAATCCCCCTTGAAGCGGCGTCCACATCATGAGCAGACGACTACGCGTACATTAAGATCTAGCGAGGCGAGAACAATTGAAGGGGGCAGAGATATTGATTTAGAAAATGATACTCCCTTGACTTTATGTGGCTTTGAAAAGAAACAAAAAAGTGATTGTAATCATATCATAACAACCATATTTTTGATAATATGTAAAATTGAAAAGAATGATTATTATATGTTAATGAATGAATGTGAGTATGTTAATTAATGAATGTTATATGTTAATGAATGAATGTTATATGTTATTAATGGATGAATGAATGAATGTTATATGTTATTAATGGATGAATCAATGATTAATGTTATATGATTGGGTATGGGGAATTGAGAGTGATGTGAGGGGAGGGGGGGCGCCCAAATGAGCTTCCACCATCACGTGGTTGGCCTTGTTAAGTAGAGAATATTAAACTATACTCAAAACAAAGAGAAGCTCAATAAGGTAATACACTTTTCAATATAAGAGATGCATCGTTTGAACTATCAAACCAATATGCAGTATGTATGTATGATCAGTCGTCAGTCTCCGCAATGGTACATTTTCACGAATATATTATATATATATATATATTTTTAAATTTTGCTTCTTCATCGCAATTTTGACGATAACAACCGACGAATCAACAGAAAGCCTCGACGAAGTTGCCATAGCTGCAATGATGATTTTGTCGTAACTCACTACCCATTTCGTCGCCCTTCCGACGATATTTCGGCGTTGCCACCACGACCCTCTTTTTCAATTTCGTCGAACTTTCGACAAATTTTTAGTGTTCTTCCGATGCTACTACTTGCCTATTTCATTGCACATTCGATGAACGTTTCGTGTTCTTTCGACGCTACTACTTTAGTATTTCGTCGCTATTTCAATGAAGTTTCCATGTTTCCATGCTAATGCTTGCCCATTTTGTCGAACCGACGATGAACTTCTGGTGTAATTCGTTAGTGGATAAACAAAGTTTTCATCAATTTTCTGACAAAATCTCAAGGTATTTCACGATGCTGCCAACTGATGATTCTTCGCTGTTATTTCGACGTTTAATTTGTCGTCGGCCTTACGACGAAAAAACAGCGATGAAATTTTTTTTGTCATTGCGTCGCTCTTCCGACAGAGATTTTTTGAACAACCGACAAACGACTGTCAGAAAATGGTGTCAAATCCTGTAGTGTGGTTGTAGGGAATTGTAGGTACATGACACCGACTCCACCTATGTATTCAGGTCTGAGCGTGTCAAGACTCAACGGAAACGTTGATCGGGAGATAGTAGTTTGGTTTACCCTAGCCTAGTTTATAATCCTGGTCTTAGTACTTTGTTTGTTTTCAATTTTGAGTCATAGGTTGTATTGTCATTTCTGTTTGGATAAATCATTTGAAAAGTAAATTTGGTTAATTTTAATGTTAGATTATTGTGTATTAAATTATTGTTATTTAAATTAATTTTATATGTTAAAGAAATTACTTGCTTGGTTATTTAATTAATTAATTAGCTTATTTGGTTAAATGATTTGATTATAAAAGATCAAATTTATTTAGTTAAATAAATAAATTAGTTAAATTAAAATATTAAGTGAGTAAATAGTTATATTGGAAATTAAATAAATTATGAAAATTGTAAATTTATATTAAAATATGCATGAAATTTGTATAGTAGTTGTAAAATTTAAATTAAAATAAATTAATCAAATTGCATGCAAATTGAATTGGCAAGATTGCCGAGAAGTGGAGAGGATATTTTCATAACCACTTCTTGACATGTGTGTGAGTGCAATAATTGCATTGGGGTTGTTGAAAATTTGTTATGGAGAGGATATTTTGGATCTCGGGAAATCACAGAGGTTGTTGATTTTTCTTTACGGGAAAATTATTTTGGTGCTCTGTAAAAAAAATTGGTAAATGTATTTTGGTTGATTTTGGAATTGGAAGATTTCTGGTTCTTGGTTGTTTTGTGGAAATTGGATTTCGGGAAGCTATTGTGGAAGCTACAGTCTATTGTGGAAGCTACAGCCAATTATTTTAATTCAGGTACTTTTTCTTGTTAGTTTGTTTCCTTTCTTTAAAAGTTAAAGAAAATATTTATTTTGAATTTCCTGTAATTTCTCGAGAATCTTGTTAAAAAAAAATTCTTATTAAACAGTAGAGAAAATTTTTCAAAACAAATAGGAAAGATCTTGAAAAGCTTCAAATGAAATTACCTGTCAAGGGTTTGATATGGATATTTGTTGAAAGGAAATGAATTTGGGTATTTTTATTATGGATCTGCTGTGTTACTTTCTAGTGGATAATTCTTGTAGATTACTTGTTCGAATTGGATAAATTTGTTTTCTGTAGAAAGTAAACTCATTTTTACAATGTTTTAATTATTGTTAAAGAATCTGTATATATATATATATACATATATATATACATTTCATATGATATTTATTAACAAAATTTGTAAATCCGTACATGGATTTTTTTTAGTTTTTTTTTGAAGGCGCACAGAAAATTGTGCATTCAAAATTTTTCTTCTGTTTCATGAATCAGAATTGAAATTCCGTTAAATTATACCATAATACATAGAGATTTTCTTTTAAACTTAGAAAAGGCATGGTCGTCGTAGTGGGGGTGCTATCCCCGCAGCCGTCCCCAAAGGGAGCCGGCTGTGAGGGCAGTGCTCGGCACTGCCTTCGCTGGCAGTGCCGGCATGGCCTGCACAGCCATGCCCCAATGGGGTATGGCTATGGCAGCCATTAGCCAACATATTAGGGTTTTCTTATCTTCAAAAAAATAAACTCTTTAAAATTTTGTATTATGTTGATTTTTAAGTCTATGAATAAGTTTATAATTTTTAAAGAGTTAAGTATAGTTTCTTTGAAATTTTCAAATTATTATTTAAATGGATTTATACTATTTGGGATATATATATATATGTATGTATATGGAATTTTGACTTAAGTATATATATTTATTTTTGTATAAATTAATAAATATTTTATATGTTTATAATTAAATTTATTAAATAAGGAAAAATGATTTGTAATGTTTGATTACAAATTAGTTGATTGATTGATTGATTTTATACCTCAATTTTTTGTCAAATGGATTTAGTATATCCAAAGGATAGTTTATTATTGAGTTTTAAATTGTTCTAAATTAGCAATTTCCTTTTTAAATGGTCAATTTGGGAATGTAATAAATGTATAAGTCTTCCAAAAGGATTTGTGTAGTAAGGGGGGGGGGGTGTTATTGTTCAAAGTATATCTTGAGTTGACTTGTGTTGTGTATGTGTAAAATATAGTGTTTGATACCTGAATTCTTATAAAAGTTTTAATGACCAATGTGGGTCAATTTCCTATTTGTGATGTACTTTGTGCACCTTATAAACCCTAGTCAGGAAAACACAGTATAACCTTGTTATGTTTAGGGGAGTGGCTATTTGTAAGGGCTGACACACAAAGTGGTGTCAGGGTAACTTACAAGTAGTTAATAACTCAGTGATAATTAAATGACACAATAGTTAGAATAAAACACTTAACAAGATGTTTATGCCTCTCTTATAACTCTTGAGCTACTGCAGTCATGAGTGTAAGATGAGAAGGCCTGTAATGGAAAATCGGTGTCTTGTTTCCTTAAGAGACATTCAATTCCACAATTGTATGCATAAGGGGCCGAGTTTTGTAAGAGGTTACCAAGGTAACCCAAGGATTGGGGGCTGGAACCTAGGAAGAAACACTAGGGTAACCTTTGCATTGTTGTGATGACACTCCACCTAGAATAACAGTGAACCTTGTATTTGTGAAACATTCAATTGTCCAAATCTGGAAGCAATGTAACCAATAGTCTATTTTGTACTAGTGTCTAGGGTTGGTAGATTAGGTCTAGGTAACCTTATTACTATCTCCTAGCATGGGGGGTGGACCTACAGGTACCACATGGTTGGGTGGAACATGCGCCTTACTCCATTGGGTCCCCAGTTTGATCATGGCATTGAGAGCTTCATGGATGGAGAGCTCACACTTGGATCTTATGTGTACTTTCACCATTATATACTATAAAATTTTTATTGTAAAAACATCCCTCCATGTTGTGAGGTGATTATTTGTAAAATGTAACTATTATTTGAACTACCTCATCAAATGGATGAGTATTGTATATTCTATCAAATGCAATGTATGGAAAAACATGTTTGTACTTTATTATATTATCTTGAATGGAAATTTCAATGTTATGCAATGTTTATCTTTATGTAATTAATTAAAATGTGCAATGCGAAATACTTTAGTCACTTATGGAAAACTCAAAGTAGTGAATCATTTAGTAACTTAACGAATGTATGCAATTAATCATCTTAATATTAATACAAAAAAAAAATAATTATTACACCTTTCCAACTTACGTACCTTGTTCTTAGAAGTTATTAAGGCCAGGGCATTACAATATCTATGTCGCCTTTCTTTTTCATTCCACAAGGTCCGGTATGAAAATCAAAGAATCGAAGGCATAGGTTTTCCCTAGGTTTGACTTTGGAGAACAAATCAAGATATGGGCCCCAAATATTTAGAAGCCTCTAAGGGGAAAAAAATTCTAGGGACAAGCAATAACATTTGGACTCTTCAAGGAAATTTTCTCTTTCCAAAGGGTTTGAAATTTTGGTGACTTGTTGAATGTTTGTTTCAAAGTTTTAGATCCAAGCAAAGTATTTGAATGAATCACAAATTGTACAACTCTAGGATAGAAATGGAAATATTTGTTGAGTCCCCACTTGGATTTCTCCAAACACTGAGATAAAGCGAACAACTAGAGATTTGGCAACATTGGCTCCCCTCCATGGCACACACTTCTTGGGACCACCAAATCTCAAAGATACCTAAAGATCTGAGACCTTGAGGATTTTTATTTTTACTGAATATGGAGTACAAATGTTAGGGCAGCTTCGAAGCCAGCTACTTTTACTTGCACTAATAATAATAAATGAAGTAAGGATTTTTACCTTTACACAAATGGGTTGTAGTAAGGACTTTTGTTCGAGGTGGCCATACACGCAACAAGATTAGCTCAATATTATGGAGAATTAAGAGGCCTCACAATCCTTTCCCTAAGGAAGGATTTTTATGTATCGCATGGATACTATGGGTGACACTTGTCGGTATGACACATACACACCTATTGTTAATGACTTTCGTCACAACACATTTTAATATAGTGATTGGAAGAGCTTGGCTTTAGCCTATTACTGCTCGAGTCATTCCCTTGGGGTGAGTACTTTTTCCCACCAAGGTAGGCTCTCTAAAGATAAACAATAGCGAAGAGTACATTTGTAATTTGACTGCCTAGATTGCACTAGGAGGGAACACACACAATGCCTTTCCTTCATACTCACATGATTGTTCAATTTTATCACCAAATTGAAATGTGTGGGTAATTTTAGACAATCAATGTCACTCGAATGCTTTTGATTCTCAAGATCATTGGAAGCGTGAGAGAAGTGCATACACATTCGAATGACACAAATTGTAAAAAATTATAAACAAGGCAAACACAAGTTCGTTTTAAGCCCAAATAAAGATGAATTCTTTTTAGAGCACCAAGCTTAAATATGAGTTTGTCTTGTTCAATTTTAACCCAAAATCAAAGTCTAGTAAGTTTCTAATGTTCAATTTTAACCAACTTTGACAAAACTTGAGTTGTTTATTAATTTTAAGCCCAAAGTAACTCTAGTTGGTCCTAAAACATAAATGAAAGAATTAGAAAGCCTAAGCTATTACAAAGAGCATTAAAAAATGCTTTTAGGCCTTCAAGTCAATTTTCCTCCCTTTCCTGCAAAGGCGACGTTGTGTAGCATATGCAACGCTCTGTGACTGCACAAATGTGACATTGAAAGCAAATGTGATGCTCTGTTGAAAGCAAATGTGGTGCTATGTAGAAGGTAGAGAGTGCAAATGTGGCACGATTTCAAAAGTGGCACTTAGTCAGAACCAAAAATAAGACAAAAGACAAAAAGAGCATATGTGACGCTGTAGCAAATGCGACATGACAACAATGAGCAAAGGTGGCATGATGTGGCGATAGTGGTGCTAGAAGCAAAGGCAACGCTCTGCAAGTAAGCGATGGTGACACTATAATCAAAGGAGACCTTGTATGGGTCAAGGGCAGTGTCGCTCCCCTGTAACTACACAAGAATTGATAAGATAAACTAGTTAGCCCTCCTTCTAGCGCCAAAATGTGAGTGTCCAATCTATAATCAACTAACAAAAAACATCAATCTAGTGTTAAACATGTTAGTAAGCAAACAACACACTCCCTATGAGATTATTTGATCAAGAAGACAAGAAAACATGATAAAAACTTGAAATAAATAGAACAAAGCATGTAATCTAGTCTAACTTAAGCAAACTTCCATCCCAGAGGGGGAGTGGTGCTAGTTTAATGTGGAAAGAAGCCCTTTCCCAATCCCTTGTGATAAACTTTGAAGATGTTGATGATTCAAAGTGTTGAATTAACTCCAAATGGTGAAACTATGCTCAAAATAGATGAAAATGATGGAACACTAAGTATGAAAATGGCTGTAGTGATAATGCTTGAAGTTGTGGATCCATATTGTGAAGAGAATGCTTCTATTTATAGAACTCAAGGGTTGAAGAATGAGAGGATTTGGTGAATATTGGATAAAATGGGAGCCAATGAGAATGTGACATTTGTCACAATTCTATTGGAAGAAGGTGGAGCACATTTTGGGAAATGTGTCGAGGAATGGGGGATGTAAGAGAAATAAATGAGAATGGTTGAGG
>VDFB02058245.1:0-15946 GCA_007258455.2 Sequoia sempervirens
TCTCTCAGTTTCCATCATTTCACCTTCTTCCATCTCTGAGTAACTCTATGTGTCCATAGTTTTCAAGACCCTCTTGAGGAGTTAAATTCCCTTATAATCTTCAATATTTTCCATCTTAACTACAAATACCTTGCGTCCTTTCTTCTTAGCCCTAAGGAATTACATAGCGGAAATTTGATGCAACTTGACTTCCCTAAGTATCCCTTGTAGCATCACTTGGTTATCAAAATCATCTAAGAATTCTACTGTTTTGGCATGGCAGTCTACCTTCACTCTATGTCTCCAAAGCCAGATCATTCCTAGGATAACATCATAGGATCCTAAGGGTGATACATATAGGTTTACCTCTATAGAAAAACAAGGTATATCAATCCTAGCTTCAAAAAAACATTGTTCCACCATTGCCTCTTGTCTGGTTTGCATATTCTACAACCCATGACTTTGCCATATAACTTGCTTTCCTAGATATTTTCTTTGCTATTCTAGGTGAACAAAAAATTTAGTAGCTTCAATATATATAAGTATGGAAATGGGCAAACCAAATAAAATACCTAGAGTCTCTACTAGAGTAACTTGATAGTTCACTTGATGATCATCTAGGGTAGCATGAATCTTTTGTTGGAATGTCGCTTGTTAGGGAGGAAGTGGGTTTCCATAAGATCATGATCCAGAAGGATTATTAAGATAATATATAGCATAATGGTCTCCATCACATGTGAAGTGTCTCGTTGCTAGTCCTTCTTCCTTGCGGGTTCACCAAATTTACTAGCATTACTTCCAACATTGTTAGTATTTCCACAATTGAAATTATTCCTCTTGTGTTCCCTCCTTGATTATCTTCCATTATTTTGGGGTCCCTTTTTCCCTTTTTTTCTGAAAATATTGCACACCTTCAAACTTCCTTGGAGTTGGTTTAACTTGAGCTCTTACGAACTTCTTACGATTCTTATTCTCTTGGTGGATGGAGATGGCGTTGAGCATCTACTCTTGCTTAACAACCTATTCATACACCAAATCCATAGTGGCTAGACCATGAACATCTACCTCACCACTGATCTAGCTATTAGGCCCCATAATGAATTTCCTTATGTGAAAATTTTCATCCTTCTGATACATTGGTACATAATGTAACAAACAGGTAAAAATTTTCCAATACTCATTTACTGGCATCTCTCCCTATCTTAGATTTTGAAAATTAGTAAGTTTCTAGTTAAAAAAGAGTTGAGGTAACCATCTTTTCCAAAATATTTCCACAAACTCGTTCCATGTAAGTTTCAAAGAACTAATCCTAAGTTCCATTTTCTTGATCATCCACCAGTTAGAGGCTTCACCCGTTAACTAATAGGCTCCCCATACTACTTTTGTGACCACATAATAGTTTATGATCTCAAAATATTTCTCCATCTAAATCAACCATGCCTAAGCTTCTTCCCTGTTGGTGCTACCTTCAAATTTTGATGGGGTTATTTCCTCATGTCCCTAGAAATTTCATTAGCCAAATGCTTCCTACTAGTTCCTTCAAATTGAGAGTGAGATTTCTCATTCTCATGTTCATGGGTTTGTTCATGATCATGAGAATTCTCTCCCTCATCTTCATTTTCAAGGACTTCTCTATTAATTAGAACTTCTTGTTCTACTCTCTCCCTTTCCCTTACTTCCTGCTCAAGATTTCCCAACCTTGCATTGGTTTCGTGAATGGTAGCCAAAATTTGATCCAATTTAGCTTCATCACCCACCGAACCTTGTCCGACTTCTTGACTCCCTCCAAGATTGGTCCTTGTTCTCACCATCCTTGCAAGAAAAAGGTTTATACCTGAAGATTCATCTATATTAGATTCAATCATGTTCTTATTATCTTATGGAAAACATTTAAATGAGCATTCATTCGCACATAAAGGAAATTTGCATAAGATTTGAGCACAAGCTTCTGATAAACACATGATTTTTATTATATCATTTCAATTACATAGAGTGACTATTTAGATAGTCAAGTGAAGAGTATCCCTCAGATTCACTCTCTCACACATAACTTAAGGGGGTATACCCCTTTGATTTTTGTTCATCTCTCATTTGCTCATATCTATCCCAAAATGAATAGCATCCTTCAAATTTGTCATCTAATACATAGTTGTAGGGGACATAACCCTCTAATTCATTACTTGAGGATATTACAATCACTTCTAACATAGGAAGGACTTTAGGGTCTCTAAATATGAATGTTGGACTAACACTCCCTTCTGAGGGCATATCCCTGGAAAGTGACAAGGAATTAGATAGGTTGCTAGTGAGACTGAAGGTAGATAATTGTAATTGGCCTCCTCCTTCATCCTTCTCTTTACTTCACTAATTTGAGAAAGAGTGTGACTAAAAATTTTAGTATCGCTTAACTAGATGACATTATCATAGTTGGTACCCTCTATCGTATGAACCGTGGCCTCTTTTTCCTTCTTAGATTTTAGGTAGCGCTCATTCCCGATTATTGACTTTCTTGTAGTTAACCTGAGATGCACGATCCTAGCACAAGAATTTACAAACATTACTCATTCAATGTTGGATTGAAAGTATAATGAGCACATAGGTTCCAAAGCTAAACCTAGTAGCTTTGATACCACATGTAACATGCCAATTGTTCACGCAAGTAAATTTCCTAAGTTTTCACTTTCCAGTTAATAAACTATGTTCCATAACCATTGCCATAAAAAAATTATTTTCTTAAAGGAGAAAAAATGAACACAAATGACATAACAAATTCCAATTTTGATTTCATTTCCAAGATAATATTCCACATATTACAATATTTCCAAATATTGTGTACAAAATACATACATAGCTCAACTGAGCTTCAAAGCAATAAATATAGATGGTCCAAAAATCTCCTTTCAAATCTTGGTCGCCTACTAGGGAGGAGAAGCATCACTCAAGTGCTTTTCCACCAACCATGGACTCAAATACAGTCCCACACATTTATCATCTAATAGATGGCCCTACCCTTTGACAAAGAGATTGGTGGAGTAACCTTGTAACGAAAACCATTATGAGCTTACTGTTGTGTCCTACATAACTAGAACTTGTAGACACTACAATCCTAAACTAGCATGCATAAATGGAACGCGATGAATTGACAGTGGAGCCAAAGGCGATCACTCTACTTTGGCCAAAGTATTCTCAGTCAATACCTCGAGTGGCAATCATCATACTCACATACACTACTCAAGCTCAATTTGAATTTAGGCCATTATAAACTATGCAAAGGTAATTTCCTTTGATAGGTAGTCATTAACCTCAAAAACAACCTATTCCCTCTCCCAAAACACAATGGTATTTCTACCCATAAAGCATAAACATAAGTTACCCCCTTCAATGGATAATTTAATCCCAAGTATAACATATGAGTTTTCAAGCATAATATAACTTAACAAGATATTCCCATTTCATCAATCCTAATATGTAATACTAAAGACAACTTTCAATTTCTCCTTAATATGGAGTGAGTACGAGCACTTATAAGAAGATCACAACAATAAGTCTTTTCCTTTTCCACGAGCAAAATATACTATTCCTCTATTTCATGCAACCTATTGCAATTCAGGTACTTTAAACACACAAGGCAATAAATCTTTCACAACAAAGACAAAACATGAAGAGATCAGAATCTCATGCCTGATTTACGCTTATTCCAATTGACACTGGATCCCAAGCTTAGCCTCCTCTTAGAATCAACTTAGCAACAAACTCTCGTAATCTCTCTCTCACTAAAATCCTCTCAATAACATGGCAAATAAGAACTTACTCAATGGAAAAATACAGCAAAATGGAGCAGAGTAATGATGCAAGGAAGAATTGTAAGCAAATGAGGTGAGTATGCCTCATATATATACCCAAAAACTAGCTTCTTTAGCCTATATTCAAGGTTCAAGCAATGACACTTCTCAACAATAAACCATCGACTTAGCTTAACAAGGAAAGGTGGGAGACTTCTAACTTATTACTCACCAAAACCATACAACAAATCGACTATACACTTTCCATAACAAATTGACCATTTCATAATGCACATGTTTAATATAGTGGATTAGTTTCCAGGCATGAAAGACTTCTAAAGGAATCAGAGAATTCATAATATGGTGCCAAGTTTACAACACATTCCCTATTCTCAAGCCCACGATCTAATAAAGGAATCAGTAAATATTCATTTGGCAACACATTTTACAGTCAACTTGGACATAGACTAGTAATCGACACATTGTGAATGAATCAACCTCCATATTAATAGTTTTGTTTAGTGCTTTGACCCAACATGTCTATTATCATGGTTCACATATTTACTCGATGCTTTTAATACTTTTAAACAACAAATTCAATATTTTATGTTTCCATCGCTTATTATCCTTTTGGATAAATGTGTTTCATTACTTGGCAATGCGCTACTTAAAAATAGTGATACATTCATATTATATTGACCATGGAACTCATACTTTAAATCGGCCTTTATCATAGATCGACCCAATCATATTATATATATGTACATATATGTATATATATATGTGTACTATATATATATATATATATATATATATATATATATATATATATATATATATATATATATATATATATATATATATATATATATATCAATATATATAGCTTCCAATGCTATTTATATATATGTATATATATATATATCCAAATATATATTTATATATATTCGTTGACAAGTATGTTTGTCTAAATATTCCACTTGATATTTGAAAGAATAAGATCAAGTTAGCTTTTCATATATAATATTATTTTTCAACACAATGCATATATATTAACATGTGTGTGTGTGTGTGTATATATATATATATTCGATTACACAATCAAACACAAACAATTAATATCTTATCAATATATATATATGCATACATGTCTCAATGTCCTTATGATATCACCATGCCCATAAGCAACCCATTCATAAGCGTGCATGGGTACATCTACCTATGTACTCTCATGTACGTGTTCTCTTATGTGTATGGATTATCATCGACATGCATATGTATACAAATATATACATACTATGTGTGTATATATCTATCTCCTCAATCAAGTATAGTAATATGAAGAAAACTCATAAACATCAAACACAAACATCATCTGAGAATGCACTTAACAATAATCAATATCCTTCCTAATGCAAACACATCATACTAAAGGATGGCTTACCAATTCCCAACACTATGACTTGACTCAACCATTCTATTTTGAGTGTGTGTTTAAGTTCAATTAGGTTTTGTTACAGGTTACCTGACCATGTTCTTCTCCTAAGTGATACTTCTCCTCACTTTTGGAGGATGATTATGAACTTGCACCCAACTTAACATATTTCATGGTTGTTAGCCACCCATTTAAGCAAACATTTACATAATACTTTTCATAGTTATAATATCATATTTAATAACTATTAATTCCTTATATGCATTCCATCACATAATATTAAATGAAATAAACATTCATTCATAATCTTTTTGATAAACAAGTGCAACCACATATTTCCAATCAAATTCCCAAATATATTCACATATGTAATAATTTACCCTAACATAGTAATAGTAAATAGGTAAACACACAATGGGGTGTGCCAATAGATGTCAAAGGATGGGTCGCCCTACTAGAGGTGATGAGTTGCCCCTATAGCCACAGTTGGTGATGGAACTTTTTGATAAATGGGGCATTTACTCTACTAGTCTAATCAGTCTTCCTTCTAATTAAAAAAAGTTCATACTAGTTTGTACATATTATTTGACAAAGTGAATAGAGCTTAGAGCCACAAAACATGCAAGAGATAACAAGCTAGTTTAATTATTTATGAAGAATTTTTTACTCGCTATGGAGTACCTAGAGAGATTGTTGTAAATCACGGGTCGCAATTCACATCAGGTTTGATTACAACTTTAGTCAATGAGTAAAATATCAAGCAAAATAATTCCAACCCCTATCATCCATAATCTAATGGTCAATTTGAGGTAACAAATAGGGAGATTGAAGAAATTTTGACCAAGATTGTGGCATTACACCGCAAGGATTGGGTGGCTCGCTTGCATGAAGTTGTTTGGGAACACATAACTACTTGGAAGATTGTAACATGTTTTACACCATTTGAACTTTTTTCTGGCATGAATGTTGTCCCCCCAATTGAAATTGAATATAAGACTTTAAAGAAAAACACTCTAATTATGAATAAAATTATATAGAACTCAACAAGATAGGATCATGCAACTTAATTCCCTCAATGAACTATGACAAGAATCTATTCATCATACTAACACCATATAGAAATAAAGAGTCAAATGACAGAATTAATTCATCAATTCAACATTCTTTCAAAAGGTGATTAGAACCTACTATACACCTCTAGGTATAAATACCACAAGGGGAAATTGTAAACTTAATGCTTAAGACCCTATGAATCAAAGAGATCTATCCAAATGATGCATTTAATTTACTAATAATTGACCATGTTAACCATGTTAGATTTTATCTAATGGCCAATAGATATCACTTGAAAATGTACAAAAAGCTACTAGAAAAAATACCTTCATGCAATAGTTTACCCCCTTCACCAATCCCAATCCTGCAATAATAAAAATTGCATTCATAGTGCAGCCAAGGATGAGCTTCTTTGGTCAGCCCCCAATGCCTCATAGGTATGATATCTTCCACCTTTATAAATAAAAGCCTTCAAAAAAAACCTTCAAATATTGTTGGCTTCCAACAATCAACCATTGTGATAAAACTACCATTTTGACAAGGCCCACACAACCACTACCATAGGGACCTATAGCAGCAGTCCATGCAACCACTATCAAAGGGACTTGTAGTAGCGGTTCCTGTAGCCACGATCAAAGGGACTTGTAACAATGATACATATACCCACTAACATAGAGACCTATAACAATGGTACACACAACAACTATTAGAGGACCCGTAAAAATAGGATATGTAGGTAATCGATGTTTGATGTACTCGTAGCATTTTTCATTGCCTTCTAGCACCAATAAAGTACCCACCATTCAGTTGCATGTCAAATCCATAGCAATATGAGATGAAATTTGTGTACCATATCTAGATGTATGCTCCATGTAATAAATAAAGACCAAATTTTTTATTCTCCCATTACCTAATTATCCATCCACCACATTTTACTTGTCTTTTCAACACACGTACACGATACTTCTATTTATGATTTTGTAATTTATTCTTAATATATATTGATTTCATTTTAATAATTTTTTTATGTATTACATTTAGTTATTAATCATCATTATTACTTCTAGTGATTTATTTAATATCCTCTATTACCAATCTTCTTTGTATTATTGTCTACCTTTGCCATTTGAGGATAAATGTCACCATAAGTTGGGGGAAGGGGAATTTATGCTTTTATATATGCCACTATCCTTTACGTGTATGGAAATTGTATGCTCCAAGTATGTTCATGGTCATTTTCATTCTTGGGAATGATACAACAAATCCATTTTTTACTAAGATAGTAGTGTACAAATTAGAATCCATTGACTAATACTAAAAAGTGAAGAAAAAATAAGAGAGCAAGCACCATTACAAAATAGAGGGGAGAGTTTGTAGAAGTTTGCAAGTAGAAGTTTCATTGGAGAAATTAATTGTATTGACAAAATGGGTGGTGATCCAATTCGTAGGGAGCCTTGTGACCACAAAATTATCCTAAACGATTGAGATTTCATGCCCATATTTCAAAAATTGAGATGGCTAGATTATTTTCAATGCCTAACGAGGTATAATGAGGAAATGGTGCAATAATTTTCCGGTACACTATCAAAAGGTTCAACCATTGTGAAAGGATTGTAGATAGATGCCCCATAAGCAACTATCTTCAATGCTACAAGTTTACCTGCTACATGCAAGGGATTTGTAGAGCATGCATACATTGTAGAAGCTAGGAATGAGTTTGTATTACTCTAGGAGAAAAATTAGACTCTCCATCTCAAGTTACTAAATACCTTTCCTTACATTGGTGATGGGCTTACACTACTGTCTATATTATTAAATATTTAACATGCAAAGGAAGACAATCCTTGCTTTATACCATGCATGTTAAGTTACTCAATCACCTTCTCCACAATAGGCATGTAAAAGTTCAAATTATTTATTCCACTTGTTAGCAAGAATGTCAACGAAATTTTCGAAGGGAAAACACTTAACATTGTCACACCAATGTATAATTTAGTTATTGATAAAAAGAAGTTTGAATATCTAATTTCTAAATTTATCATGGGAAGAATTCTCAGAACTAGATAACATAAGAAATAGGCCAAATGTTGAGCCTCATGGCTAACAACTTAGATTTAGTAAACTAAGGAAATTCACACACAAGAGGAGGAAGGACAAGCATATGAAGAAGAGGAGGAACAAGAAACTTCCCCCTATATGCAACCACTCCTTATCATTAAAATTCTTCAACCTATAACCTTGGTTTAGGGAATATTATGTAGACTTATTTATATGTAACAACCTTAGGTCAAGCAATGTCCCTTGCTAGGGAGGGGTCCTTGGAAAAATTGCCTTCACCAACTTGTAACACTTACCCCCAACATGTACCACTTTTAGCAAAGAAGTGGAGAAAAAATTCATCTCCAATAAGGGATAAAAGGAAACAAAGAGCTCCATTAAATCCTCCAAGGTGCTCACAATGCCTTAAGGGTAGAATACTAACAACATACAAGACTTTAAAGATGTTAAAAGTTTTTTTTCTAAACTTAGATACAATTTCATAAAGGGAAGACTTGTTTATCAAAAGAGAATGCCCAAGTTCCCCTAGCTACTCTAAATACAAGAATATAATCAATTCCTTTCCTTGAGTCAATTGAAGATGAATTATCTATACTTGAGACTAGTAAACCAATTGGTGAGTTGCATGCAACTATGGAAAGGATAAAATAATTGGAGGAATGACTTCAAGAATATCAAAAGGAAATAAGTGGATTGGACAAATTGGCCCAAATGGAAGCCACAAAAATAAAAATGAGGGAGGATATAAGGCCTACACAACACTCTTACCTACATGTAATATCTCCACACTTGTCTTGACCATCTATAGAATTGAATTTATGGAAACAAGTTGAGGTTGTGAAAAAGAAATGGTTGAAAGAAAAAGAAAAAAATCAATAAGATTTTGAAACTAAATTAAAGGAATATTATTAGGAAATAAATAGGTTGAAAAATAAGGTTGAATGAATTGCTACACTTGCACCCCAAATTGCGAGTTGTCAACCACTAGCCAAGGTTTATACATTATTTTTTAAGGATTTTTTTTTAGTTTTCAATTTATACTAGCCTACTATGAGCTTTCATGCTCTATACTAACAACATGGGATTTCTTTTTTATTTTTCAAAATTCCACCCTTTAGTTATAAAATCAACTTTGTGAGTTCTACATACATGAGCTCACAATGTATTATCATACTAAATAAAATCCATTTATTTACATCTAAGATGTCCAGATAAGAGCTCTAGTGTTATTTATTCAAAAAGAGAAAAATAGGGAACTTCAAATACAACAATATAAGGAGCTAAAAAAATCAATTTCTTTAAAGATCAAAGGAGAAGCAAAAGACCCCAAAAGGGTGGTGGAAGAATGAATTACATTAATAGAAAACCTTGTTATTAAAAAAAAATCTTATTAAATATAAATCAGGCATTATAAAATTTTCAAACAAATGGATACACAAGCAAGGAGAGAAGTGTTAGAAAATTACACAATTAGGTAGAATGAATTAACAAATAAACTCAAAAGGAAGGAACCTCACTTTGGCTTCAATTATTTTGTAGCAATCAAAATGGCACATGGGTACATTTAGTGGGAGAATTATTATGGGATTCTCTAGTTACCTTTGGTCTTTCAGCCTCCACCCCTCTAGTTTCCCATACCACACTAAAAAAGAAGAGGATCATACAACTCAATGGAAGAAAAGGAACAATAGGATCAATTAGGAGCTCAAACAAGGTTATATCTGAAGTAGGTGGAAGGAAGAACTAAACCAAAGGATTTTAGGCTATTAGCTCAATTATATAACCAAATACCTCCACCTACTTGAGGACAAGAAGCTCCTTAAGCTAGGGGGAGTGATGATCCTAGCACTTGTCCCTAATAGTTATATTTATTTCCTACTCTTTGAAATATTTCTCAGACATTCCTAAAACTTTTTGGATGATATTTAATGTATAAAGGACTAAACTTGATAAATTATGGATTGATAAATATTTACATGTTTAGATGGTTATTTCTTATATATGATAGTGTATTATGATTAATTATGGTAATTATAGTATATCATTTTTTTTAGGAACTAACCATGCACCAAAGGTAATAAATATTGTATGTAGCTAAAGGAATGTTGCAGACATGTAGCCATGTGATCAACCATGTGTAGCTAAATAATTGTGTACCTATAACCATAGAGATATGAGAGAACCTACATCCATCGAAGCTAGAACATGCAGAAATAATCTTAGCCACCAATAATAAAATTTATCATAAATATTGGGAAGAAAATCCATGATAAAAGATATGGCAGATAGTGCAACAATTATTTTGTTGAATTTATCATGCCATTTTCTTATACATGCCAATTATTTTAGCTCCTCAGTCACAATTAGAAGAATTATACTAGAACTCTATTTCTTGAAGTTCCTATTTTATGTTCTTGAAATGAAATAACCCTCTTCATTATCTTTTGGAATGAGTTGATGTGTGTAAAGTAGGTGGTTAGGAGTCCACTTTGCTAAGGATAATTAAAATATTAGTTAGTTGAATTAAACATCTATATATTAGAAGAACTAGAATAAAAGTGTAGCAATAATTTTTAGCATTCTATATCATTTTTCCAAAACAATAATCAAGGGTAGTTTTCTATTAGTTAGTTTTATTTTGAATGTAAATGAATGAAGAATGAAAATGATTGAATAACATTTATGTGAATTAGAAGAGTGCAACAACCCAAGCAAGGGCCCATTGAGGTAACGTTGCCACTCTTGTTAATTATTTTAGTATTTTACTTTTAGATCATTGATTAATTGTCAAGAGATTCATAACTGTTACTTGTAGAAATTAATCTATGTTATCATCATAATACACAGCTCTAGATTTGAAGTATGTAGTAATAGTTGTAGGATATATATAGGATATCTAAGTTTTTTTAATATGAGTTCTTTTTTTAATAAGAAATTTCAATTCTTATACTCAACCTCTTAGGAACCCTATAAACCTTTAAGTTATACACACAATACTAGCATCATCCAAGAAGATACATCCCTAGTCTGACATTATAAATGTAACCTGAGCATAGCTAATGAGTTGCTTGATAAAGGATATCTAGGTCTATTGAGTTGAGTGCATGCCTCAATTTCACTAGATTTATTAATCAATGAAGAAAGCATACAAGGGGGGCTAAATCCCTACCTAGAGAGACTTAAAGAGAAAGACCCAATTGTTATCAATACATTCTCTAGAGGGTGGAAGGATAGAAAAGTATCTATATTTTGGGTGGGACTACACTTTCAATTAAGAGTTGATGGCCCACATTATGGGTTTTTCTATAGGAGTTTCAAGGATAAGAGGGTGGGCGAAGAAGCCCTTAATACATTTCTCAAGGAAGGAAAGAGAGAAAATCTAGTAAACTTCACTTAAGATATGATAAAAATTCACTAAGTTCCATTTGCTCAATTGTTATTGAATGCATCATGAGGTGTGTTTCATTAGAGGGCAAGTATAAGTCTATTTATGACTCTCATTTTGTGTTTCTTAATCATTTTAGACACAAAATCAAATTTTCATGCCCATTTACTCTCCTTGCTTCATTGGGAAATTTAATTAAAGAAAGTACAAAGTCTCTAAACATGGTTCCCATTCATCAAAGATAATTCTCCTGATTGTCAATTATATGAACTCTTAGAAGCTTAGTTTAAAAATCCCTAGTGTTGGTAGTATTTCTAAAAAGAGGATGTTTATATATGGATACCTCTTATGATGAGTCTATAGGTCTAAATAATTATTCTCATGATGATAATTAGGGAGGGGAACTTGGTGATTCCTCAAGGGAGTCCAAACCTATGGAAATTGAGTCTTCTATGGAACCAGATTATAAATAGTATGAGGAGTATGTCACTCCTAAGAGACAAAATAGAAATATTATGGTGGAAACTCCAAATATTAGTAATAAGGTTAATAGGATTAAGAATCCTATATGGCTTGGAGATTCCAAGATAAGGGAATATCTACAAAAGAAAAAGGAATTGAGAAAGGCTTGATGGACGTCCCTATTGAGGATAACATAGTGACCAGACAAAGGAAAAATCTCATACTTGAGCCTTAGGTTGGGGTTTTTTCTTTGGGACCATGGATCCTACCCTAGATATCCTTGGTGATTTATTAGTTCTCATGTAAATTTCCTCTTCTAGAGAGGAGTTATTTGATATATTGATCACAATCATGGAAGTTGTAACCTCCCATCACACTATGAGTAAATGGTTTTTAATTGAAATTAATTGACTAAATGTGGTATTACTAACTATTCACAAGAAATTTGATTTTCAAACTTATATGCATGTTGAGATGACACTAGCATTATCTAGTGTTGGTAAGCTATTCCGATAATAAACAAAATTGAGAAATATTTATCTAATCTAAAAAATGAAAATAGGGTAAACTTATTTGAATGGGAAAATTGGAAACATCAATGCTTTATTAAACTAATCAGTCTTGAAAAGGAACTCATGTCCATCAAAGATAATATTAATCATGTAGTCCAAGTCAACAACTATATCATTCAAAACAATGCTACAAGTATCAAAATCCTTATGGACAAGCTGAAAGAATTACATGAGGGCCATGTGTTATTCGTGTTGTCAATGACAAAGCTATGGTCCAGGAAAAAAGTGGAAAGGTTGGCCCTAGTATCATAATTAGATCAATAAAACCTTTGATGAGAAGAATAAGAACTTCATGGAATTTTTCAAGTTACATGAGAATTTATACTAGCAAGAATTGGAGGCTATAAAATTCTCAAGTGGATGTAAATGGGGTCTTTTCTTGCTTTTTAATTTCTATTTATGATGGTTTAGGTTGTCTATATTGTTGATGTGTAGTAAGGATTCATTGTTATGAATGGTTTGTTATGTTTTGGATTTTATTTTATTATTTTATCTTTTTGATAAAAAAAAGATGGAATCTACTCTTGCTCATGAATGGAGGTGATAAGTTTCCTTTAGCAAAATATGATCATCTTGTCAAATAAAACACAATAATATCTAGAAAATCACTTTTAATTTCATGCCATATTTTCTCTCTTTTATAATTATGATGTAGGGGCTTGAAAGCCATCTTTATATCACCTACACTTTTGTGATTAGATAAGTAGGGATTTTGAAAGGGCCCTAATCCCTTTTACAAGAAAATTATATATCATTCAACATAAAAAAACAACAAAACTATCCAAAGCAACCAACAACCAGACTAGAACAATAAAACATAGGAGACAACAAAAAGAAACAACACAGAGTATCCCCACCCCAAGCATCAGAGAACAAGCATCAACGAAGCATCTTGGGGAAAATACAAGCAATCTTAACCATGTACCATTAATATAATATGAACTTAAATATCATTAACCTAGAGACTATTAATAGGAAGGAAAAACTAGTAATGAGTACCTATACAACATAAAACCAAAATAACAAAGATAAAAGTATATAGTAAAAGTTCAGGCATAAATGCCAATAACAGTTTAAAACACTACACTATGTAAACCAAAATTAACAAACTTATTGAGAGGTGACCACAACAAAGAACCAGGGCCCAACCAAATAAAAAGGAAATTAGGAGTCCTCTATAAGACTCCAAGTCTTCTCAAGATCTTTCACTATTTATTCCATATTGTCCTTTATCTCCATCATCCTGAACTGATTAGCTTCATCCATTAAATCTAATCTATGAATAATTTAGTTTTTATGAGGTTTTTATTGTTCCATTACATAAATCATTCACACATTTCCATTGGAATTAGAGAGGAGAGTTTTATATCCATAGTACCTTTCTTTTCCCAAGTTATACATGTGTCTCTTTGCATGTATCATCCACCTAGGGTTTCTCCATTTTGTTTTCTTTTCTTTCAACCATTTATTATATTGTTCTATTTGTGATCTTTTTGGTATTTAATATACTCAAAAATATAAAATCTCTATTATAAGAAGTATTTATAAATCTCAAATGTCAATAGAAATAATCTATTGGTAATTGTATCATAAATTGTTGTTGTATTTGTTATCATCCAAGGGGTAAGTCACATGCATATTTTGCAAAGGAGTAAAGCAATAAATAAAAATGACAATTTATGGTATGTTTATCCACACAGATAAACAAGACATGTTTATTAAAATGTTTTCCAATTTAAAAGGACAACTTTGAGGTACAAATATGGGAAAATAGTTAGCATCCTCATTTTCTTTACAATAACATTGCAATTGTATGAATTTTGTTAGAATTTATAGAATAGATAAAAAAATCAGAAACTAGTGAAGGAAATAAATGTTATATAAATAAAAATATGATGATTAATGAAATAAAAATAATATTATAGTCAATCTTCAATGATTAGTATAAATTTTGAAGAAGAAAAATAACTTTAAGAGAACTCAAATGCATGAAGCTATATGAATATAAAGTGTTTCAAAATAAACTAATAGGGAGAATAAATAGGATAAGTGAGAGGGAGGAGGTGGAAAATACAACTAATGGGAGGAACTGACCTCAAGAAAAAAATGGGAAAGTGCAACTCCCATGTAATATTTAGCACTAAATTCACACTTTACTAACACTAATCCTCAAATTTTTTAATCTAAGAAAACTTAAATAAAAGTGCATAAAAAAACTATGATAGGAAATAAAAACCTACACTAACACCCCCTTAAGTAGAACTTAAGTAGGTGAAAATATGGATCCCAATAAAATAATTTTGATGAGGTACCTATGTACATATAATCCCCCTAAAAAGAAGAAGCTCCCAATAAAAGAGAGAAAAACACACCTTAGAATAGAGAGAGAAGGAAGGACTAAGAATTCTCCAAAAAATGAGTATTCTAAAATCTTAACAAGATAAGGCACGTGCATGCCTCCATAAAGAAGAGAGAGAAGAGTGATGTAAAATCTCACATGGTGAATGTTGTAATAGATTCCTCTACAATAGATGATGCATCTTCCTCAAAAAAAAAAAACCTTGTGCTATCAAATTATTGAGTTCCCACTCAAGTGGAGTGTAGATAGGAATCAAGAAGTGTGGATGTGTAAGTTGCTAATGTTTCTTAATGTCAATGCTAAACTATGACTATGCCATATAAGATTCAAGAACAATGACCAATGGAGTGTGAGATCTGGACCAATATGAATTAGGATGCATCAAGTGAGTAGCATGGTGTGATAGAGAGAGAACAAGTGAATCTGAAATAGGAGATGATACAACTAAATGTGAGATATTTCCAAAGAGAAGGAAAATTTAATGTCCCTCATAAAAAAGTTAGCTTTAAATCAAAAATTTTATTTCTACTGAAAAACTTAGAAATGAGCAAATTGGGTATGAGAGAAAAAACATTAAATCACCCCAAATTGATATTAAATCAATAGAAAATAATATTGAATGTTACAATACAGATTTGAACATGGAATTTGCACAATTTTCTATTGGTAATAATAGCTAATAGCAATACACCTAGCTGTTGCACCAAACCCAAAAGAAACTACAAACTGGAAGCTACTACTGAAACCCAAATCACAACAAACAACTCCAAAATAAAATTTGTTGTTTTGGACAACAAGGTACATGAGAATAATGTTCTAGATGCACGTATATTTGCTTCTAACAACAAAAAACCAAACCGA
>VDFB02058246.1:0-45825 GCA_007258455.2 Sequoia sempervirens
GATGTGATGTGCTCTTTATTTTATGCTCATGAATGTATGGATGCATGTGATGTGATGTGATACGATATGCTTATGTATGGATGCACTTTTTTTTTATGTGATATGTGATATGTGATGATGTAATGATATGCAATGAAATGGATGGATGCACTTCTATTTCAGTATATTTTTATGAAATGTTATGGGGTGGATGCTATGATATGCAGATGTTATGCTTATGCAAGTGATATGAATGCATTTCTTTTTTATTACTTTTCTATGCAATTTATGAGATGATGTTGTATGCATATGGATGTATGGATAAGGCAAATGTTCATGATAGTGCAATGTATGTTTATGATATGTATGTATGTTGATGATTTGTAGATGCAAGATGGATGCATTGATGATGTTTTTGTTGATTGTCATGATACCAGGTTAGCACAGAGAGAAGATAGAAGAAATAAGATGAATGATTTGCCATTGATTTTGAAGATAAAGTCCAACAAGTCCTTCATCCAAAAAGACTTTATTAGAGATGATGATGAGAGATGCATGGTGATGATGAAGAAGAATTGTTCATATCTTGGGATTGGGATTTTTTGCCATTCCTTATTTTTGATATATCACATAGACACGATGCATCATGGTATTGATAACCAGGATGGCGTTGTACCTGGTGTAATGGACTTTGACTCTACAAAAATATAGGATAGTTCTTGTTCACATCTTGACATACGAAAGCCTCGTCAAAATTTAGTTTAGTAGTTCAAAATATCTTGGACCAAAGCATACACAATAGTCAACAATCTACTCCAAATAACTTCCCTACACACAACTAAGCAAGTACATGCACCGAGATTATTTTATAAAATTACTCACAAGCACAACAAACGAAAGATAATGATCAATGCCCCATTCCTTTCTCTATAAATCGTTTAGATAGACATCGTCGAGAGGTCCTGGGAATGGGTCATTGAGATAAGTCAGAAGAAAAGATCAAAGACAAACAGTCAGCGTTATCTATATGTCTTGCCAGTTTACTTTAGCTAAGGTGATATTTGATGTTGATGTCCATCGCAGGTTGGATGCATCCTAGGACATGTTATCAGATGGTTTAATTAGGATGAGGTTTATGATAAGCCATTAATAAAAACTTTGTTGACTCGTTCACTTATGATCTAGACTTTAGATTTTGACACTTAGGTGCTCACTTTACGACTTGTGATATTTGTTTTCTATTTGTTTTTCCAAAGGTTGAAGATTATGGTTGATTTATTATGGATGGAGGTTTATTGTGATTGAAAGTGAAATGGATGGGTGGTTTTCGATTTTTCTGGAGTATTTCAATGTTTTTGGTATTTTGAAAATATTTTGAGGTTGTTTTTGCACTTTACGAATGTTTATGTGGATGTTTTGGTTTTTTATTATTTGAGGTTGTTCGGGGTTTTTTTTCTAAGATATTTGATGTTGTTTAGGTATTTTGAATGTTTTCTAATGTTTTTTTGTTCTTCTAAGTTTTCCAAATGTTTTGGGATTTTTTGAGTTTTTGAATGTTTAAGGCTCTCTTTTTTATTATATATTTGGATGTTTAGGGATTTTATGTTATTCGGATGTTTTTTTATTATTATTATTTGGATGTTTTTTGTGTTTTATGTTATTTGGATGTTTAGGGATTTTTTGAGTTTTGACCAAGAACTTAACTTAAAAGACCTATCCTAGGGGCCTCAAGGGCTAATCAAATATAAGCCTTGCTTACGTTATACACATAAAGACCACATAGTTCGACTAACTTGACTTATTGGTGATGAGATATTAATAATTGATGGATTTCCAATTCATTATGATGGAATCCTAAAGGACTGGCCTAGGGTGTCTCGGGGTCACATCAATGATAGCCTTGCCTACATTCAAGCTCAAAGAATCGTAGTTTGACATGGTATTATTTTTGGATTTTCAATGTTTGACCTTTTTAAGGATTTTAATGTGTTTTGGATGTTTTGGATTTTGACTTTACAATTTTCCAAATGCTTCTGGATTTTAGATGTATAGGAATTTGGATGCTTTTTGATTTTTTATGAACATTTTATGAATGTTTTTGGGATTTTCAACTACGATTTCCAATAACCTTAAGTTATATAAGAACCCAATCTAATCCATGAAAAATTTCCCCCAATGTGATACCATAGACTACTTCGATATAGGCAGGACAAACTGACCTTACAAATATGCCAAGTAGTTCTACAGGGGATACGATATTTCACAATATCAAGCTATGACTCAGACACAAATGGGCAATGGAATAAATAGGATGAATGATACGATGCGATGAATGGAATGATAGGATAAAGAGCCCAAGCAGATGGAGGTGCTTTATTTACACAAGGCACCTATTTGCCAGGTTTTCACCAAGGTACTTGCCCAAAGTACCACCAAAGTGGTTTTCACTAGAGGATGGTTGTTTTTCTTTACTTTTTCAATCCTTTTTCCATTATTTTTAAAAAAAAATTATCATTTTTTTATTGTTTTGTATTTTTTGATTTACACCCCTTAAGCCTAGGCATAAATTTTTTTAAGATGCAAGCTATTGGTCGGTTCCTACAAGGGCTCACCTTTGGGTGTTGACAATTGATATGCTCCTAATCCATAGCTTGTTGTGATGACAAAGGGACCCAACTAGTTAGGCTCAAACTTTCCTTTACTGTCCTGATCTAGAAGGTTCTTTTGATTTTGTTTTAGGACAAGATCGCCTACCTGGAAATACCAACACTTGATCTTCTTGTTATAGCTATGTTTCAATAGGTTTTGATATACTTGCAGGTGATTAAGGGCATCAAGACGATGCTCATCCAAAAATTCTAGCTCATTTAGCCAAGATACTTTGTACTTTTCATTAGTGATTAGGTTCTGTAGTGACACTCCCAGTGATGGAAGCTCAACCTCAATAGGTAGGGTGGATTTTGATGTATAGACCAAGGAGAACGGGGTTGCACTAATAGGCATGAGGATATTGGTTCGATAGGCCCATAGGGTGGGATTCAATTATAGATGTTAGTCATGACCAACTTCATTAACCATTTTTTTTAGGATTTTTAGGATGGTATTGTTTGTAGTCTCAGTTTGAATGTTTCCCTTAGGGTAATACAAGTTAGAGAATTGGTGTTCGATGTTGAATCTTTGACATAGCTCTTTCACATCTTGATTCTTGAAGGGTGTTTTGTTGTTTGAGATAAGGGTTTGTGAAACACCGTAATGGCATATGATGTAATTCAAGATAAACTTAGCAATTTGCTTCCTTGTTATGTAGGTCATAAGAATGGTTTTGACCCACTTGGTAAAGTACTTAATGGCCGTTATGATGAATTTGTGGCCATTTGATGAATTAGGGTAATCTTTCATATGAGGTCAAGCCCCCATTGTGAGAAAGGCCAAGGTGTGCCCATTGGTTGTAACTCCTGAGCTGGAGCATGAATAAGATCTCCCTGTTATTAATACTAGACACACTCATGCATATATTAATGGGCTTCTCTTTCCATGGTTGGCCAATAATACCCCGTCCTCAAGAATTTCTTAGCTAAAGTCATACCACTAGAATGGGAACCACATATGCCATCGTGGACTTCTATTAAAATGGTCAAGGCTTCCTCTTGGTTAAGACATCGTAGTAATGTCCCCTCAATGCTTCAACAGTATAAGGTATCACCTAGGATCACGAATCAAGATGCCTTCTTTACAAAGGTTGTTTTAAGGTTGGAGCTGATATCAGATGGGAGGGTTCCTCTACTTAGGTAGGTAAATATTTCATGATACCACGGGGATCCAAGACCAACAATGACATACACGAATTCAAATTCTAGGATTTTAAATGTTAGTACGAGAAATTGTTCTACCAAGAATTCGCATTGAAGGACGTTGTGCAACATGTCTAACAATGATCCAATTGTTGCCATAGCATTTGTTGCTTGGTTGTTCATGAGAGGAATCTGCTCAAAAGTTATATCAATAAAAAGGTCCTTGATACTCTCTACAATCTTCTTATAAGGAGAAAGGTTTTCATCCTTGGTTTGGTAGTTGTCATTGAATTGGTTGATAACCGGTTGTGAGTCTTCGTAGACTTTCATCTCTTGTATCTACCATTAAACTACTATCCTTAGACTTGTGATTAGGGCTTTGTACTCAACAATGTTGTTAGTACACATAAATGATAGCATGTATGAATTTGGGATGTAATCACCTTGAGGGGTGATGAAAAGAATACTCGCCCTTAATCCATGTTGGGTGAATGATCCATCAAAGTACATCTTCCACTAATTTGTTGTATTGACAAGGAACACTGATTCATCCAGGAATTTAGATATTAATGGATTCTTTGCGTAGATAGGTGCCTCTACCAATTGGTCTATGATCACTTGTCCTTTGATTACCTTGCACTCCACATACTTTATGTCAAACTTAGTCAAGATCATTACCCATTTTTCCTTTCACCCAGTGAGAATTGCTTTGGATAACAGGTATTTCAATGGGTCAATCTTTGCAATAAGTTTGATTTGATGTGGCAACATGTAGTGTCTAAACTTTTGTGAAGCAAAAACCATTGCTAAGCATGCTTTCTCGATGGATGAATAGTTCATTTCACAACCCACCAAGGTCCTGTTGATGTAGTAAATGACTCTCCTTTCCATTTTCATCATGTTGTGCTAGAAGAGCACCTAGTGCTACTAATGTTGTTGAGATATGCAGTATCGATGGTTTGTTTAATATCAATGGCATGAGCACTGGAGGTGTCAATAGATAGTCCTTGATCTGTTGGAAAGCTTTATCACATTTCTCATCACATTTGTAAGTTATTCCTTTATGAAGATGCGAGAAAGGGTGGATTTTGTCTGATAGTTGTTCTATGAACCTCTTGATGGATTGCAACCTTCCATGTAACCCTCTCATCTGCTTCAATGTTTGTGGTGGTTCCATGTCTAGGATGGATTTTACCTTTATTAGATAAATTTCCATCCCTCCATGTGATACAATATAGCCAAGAAGTTTCCCTGATGTAACCCCAAAGACACATTTTTTGGGGATTTAGTCGTACCTTATACTCTTTGAGTTTTTCAAAGATGGGTCCCAAGACTTGCATGTTGTCACTCCTTTTCTTTGAATTTTCCAAAATATCCTCCACATAGTATTCAACTATTTTGTGGATCATGGACCATGAAAGATGAGGGCCATTGCTCTCTGATAGGTTGCTCCTTCATTTTTTTAGCCCAAATGGCAACATGTTCCAACAATATTTCCCCCATGGACAAGTTAATGTAGCTTTGTGTTGATCCTCCTTGGAAATCATGATTTGATTATAGCTTGAAAAACCATCCATAAGTAATAGCATCTCATGCTCAGCTGTTAAATCCACTATGATGTCGATGTTAGGAAGAGGTAAATCATCCTTTGGGCATGCCTTGTTCAAGTCTCTAAAATAAATGTAGATTATGATGCCCTTAATGGGTTTGGAGACTGGTACTAGGTTTGAAACCCACTTAGGATAATCTATGGGTCAGATAAATCCAATGTTAAGAAGCTTATGTAACTCAAGTTTGACCAAGAGTGTTATTTGAGGGTGCATCTTCCTTAACTTTTGCTTTACTGGTTTTCCTTCAGGATAGACTGCTAGATGATGCATAACCACTTTTGAATCGAGCCTTGGCATATATGTGTATGACCATGCATAGTTATTTCTTTACTCTTTCAAGAATGTTGCTAGGTTCTTCTATTCTTCATCCAACAAGGATTCACCATAGAAAGTGATCTTGGGTGATTTTTATGTTCCCACATTAACTAGAGTGGCCTATTCTGCTAAGACTACTAAATTTTCTAGATCCATTGTGTTGTTCCCTCAACACACATGCCCCGTTCGGAATGGGGACCCTCTTTTCTTTTGCCTTGTCGGGTTGTTTTTGTCATTGCCTCGTTTTGTGTGCCCCTTTTGGTGTTCCTAATGGTCAGTGTACCCCAAAATCCCATCTTAAATTGACCATGTTTTGTCCACTTCACTTTGGCCAAATCATGGGAACTTTTGGGCTTTCTTTGATAGTTTTTTGTTGCTAGCTATCTGCCGGGTTTGGGGTCGGACCTGCGCTCCCTCAAGTTCCTTAACAAACCTTGTCGGTTTCTCCCCCATTCCAGGTCTGCATCCGTCGGTTTCCCAATCCGCTCTTTGGTTCCTATCAGGCCTGGGCCCAGACTTGTGGCAGTTTTTACTACTTAGCACTTCTTTCACCGGTTGCACTCCATCCTGGGTCCACCCCCAGGTCCGCCAAGGTTTCCTGTCAAGACCGGGACCGAACCTCTATCCATTCTGGATGCATGTAACTTTTTTCTAGGTTCCCTGTTCCATCCCAGGTCTGTCCCCAATGGTTTTCCATCCTAGTTCCATCCTAGCTCCGCCCCCAATGGTTTTCCATCCCAATTTCACCCTAATTCTGTCCCCAATGGTCTTCCACCCCAGTTCCATTTGTGATTGTCTTCCATCTTGGTTTTGCCCCAATTCCATTCCCAATTGTCTTCCATCTCAGTTCCCACCCCAATTTTGCCCCCGTCCGCAGCCCTAGGTCTGGGACTTCCTGCCACCCTGCCTGCGTGGAACCTTTTACAAGTTTCCTCCCATCTTAGTTCGACCTTGCCGGTGTTTCACCATCTGGACTCTGAGTCCCTTCTTGCCACCGATATGAAAGCAATCTTGAATAGCCTTCCGCACCACCCTTCCAAACCTTGGACCCCGGTCCTCCCGCCACCACCCACTGATTTCAAATTCACCAACTCTCGGTCGACTGTACGGGTATTAAATGAGGCTATTAAATGCATAACATGGTATAAGTATTGGGACCCAACTATCATTTTCACTCGTTAGGATTGCAAGGGAGATCAGAGCGCTTGCTGGAAGAGACCTTTGTGCCCATTGTTGCCGACTCGCACCCCCCGAGATCATCGTTGGGCCTCCTGATGTTGATCACGCATCATCTTTCGACTGTAGGCTTTCGAATTTGGTTTGTCATTCGTTGCACCAAGAAGTTCTCTCATAATTTTGCATATTGAAATCATGAACAAGATGTGTTTAAAATGAATTCAATTGATAGACCACAATGAGTCTCGCAAAACCCACCTTTTCAAATCCTAATGAACTTTCAAGTTGGTCCCTTGTGTTTGATCCGGAGCTTTGTGCCACCGTCGTTGTTCTTCGCGCAGGGCGTCCACACCTTCCAGGCCTGACCCTTTGGATTTCCCCTTCTGGACTTCCACTAGGTGTTCATCGTTCCAAGGCGGTGGAAGGCTTCCACCTTCCTGAACTCTGGTTCCTGGACTTCCGGTCGCCCTTTTTGTCCCAGGTTCGCCCCCAACAGACTTTGCCCCCGGGTCCACTCCCGATGAAGATCCTGTCTGATCCTAGACCCCTCCTGCTGGGGTTCCCTTCATCATTTTCAGTGGAGCAAATGCCCAAACCACCATGTCTTTCTAGACCTTGGGGTTTGATCGACCGATTGCCTCCAGAAACCTAATGAAGATAGATGTCATATGAACGCTCCTTCGTGTCTGGTCCTCCGAGCCGCTCCATTTGGGATTCTGTGTTTCGACCCCGATACTCTGTCTCCCTGGGGTTGTTGGAGACAACAAACTACAAACGGCTCTCCGGATCCAAACCTCTAGGAGCCCCACAAGTGGCCTAAATGACCTCAAACTTGAAAACTAATGCCAATCCACGTGCTCAATTTTGGCCCTCTTCAACACGAGCCTTTCAAATCATCAAAATGTGAAGACAAAGGAAACCACCTGAATCGCCCTAGCACATTCACCCTTTCAAGACAACATTCCTGCTAGGGAACTTCGCCCCCTTGGGCCTGGATTGTCCAAAATCCCTTAAGAAAATGATTAACGACACCTAAAAGGAAAGGATTTAACTTCATTAGTCATGTGGTGTCTAAATTGAATTTATCTAATGGAATTTTGGCTAATGTTAATGCCTTCTACAAATGATCGTACTCATTATGTCCATGTCTGCAAGATATATGGAATCAGGAGCATGACCTTCAGGAAGAACTGTAGAGAAGGACAAAGGAAAGAAATCAAGCAAGGCTCCTCATGGGATGGAGGATAAAGGTCACATGAAATTCCAGTTCCAGGGAGAACCTCTGCAATCAAAGATTGTTACTGACTAGAAGAAATCACAAACACCAATATTGGTCATGTCGATATTGATGAATTCAAACGAAGGGTCAAAATTCATCCAAAGACTAACAATGCTAGATTGATCAGGCAAAGCGGTATCGTGAAGGTTGCAGGCTTCCCCCATCTCTCATTGCCCCTGAGTTGGTCATGGACTGTCGACAAGCATACCAACCTAAGACAAGAACCATCATTGATAGAGACAGGAATATCCTCTCTGATATGTCAGCTCAGGGAATCACAAAAACATTCCACATTCCCACCTTTGACGAAATGGAGGTGACCACCATGAAGGAAGGAAAGGAGACTTGGGATGCAAACCCGATGGGTTGCAAAAGGCTAATAAACCAATTTTGGCTCAAGGAAAGAAGAGGCAGCACTGCGAAGGTTCCCCAAGAACTCTTTCGCAACGATTTCCATGTAAACTACCATGACTTAGTAACCCTGCTAAGCTGGGTAATGGGCCTCCCTTCTGCTGCATTTTTTCAGGAATGGATGGTATAGTTTGTTGAACAGATCATCCATGACCACCATGATGTCACCACAAAAAGCCACGTTCTACTGGGGAGGCATCATCAACAACTGCTTTCATGAGCAGTTTATGAACATAAAGAAGAGCTTGAAGTTTTACATGACCTCCTATCTGGTCTACACTCTAGCAGAACAAAGGCAGTACAACGGGTTATTCATGGTGCCCAATGAGGAGCCAGGCCGAAGATTGAAAGTCTATGACCGATATCCCCAACTCCAATACAAAAACTTTAAGAAAGAGCATTGCATGGTGAACGACACCTTTGTTGGTCACATCATCCAATTACTTGGAGGGGATTTTGAGAGAAGGGTCTCTCATAGTGCACGGGCGTGCCTAAAATAGTATTCCTTCTTGTTTATTCAATTCCCCAAATTCACCTACATTCGTACCCAGGGTTTCACTGAAAAGCCAAACAAGCTACCCCAGTACCCCAATGACCGGATTATACTGCTAGAACTCTTTTAGTAACTACAACATGTACACACCATCCTCAGCAACAAGCACCTAGCAGGGATCTCTTATCCCTCAACCTTCAGTCAAAGCATGTATAAATTGCAAACTTCCTAGTGTGTTGGGAACTCAGAAAAAGAATTTGCAGAATACCACTTCCAACTACATACTGCTCACCCACGAGTGGACCCGTATGGGCATGTGAGAAAAGCATTGGGACTAGAGTACACCCACTTGCATCATGTTGAGGATTTCTGGGCAAACTGCCAGGATGAAAAAGAGGTGCGTACCGGGCACTACATGAGGATGATTGCATACTTCATAAGAAAGGTGCAACTGTTCCTATATCAGATCAGGTTGAGGAAGTTGAAGGCACCGTTGTGGATCCCCAAATAATGTAGTCTCCAACTTGCCACTGCCCGCAATTGATTGGGATGAGCAGGAGGTCGATGACCTCGAGATCGTAACTAAACCCATCGTGGCCCAAACTAAAGAATGGATTAAAGGGCAAATCGCCCAGCTAAAGCAACAAGGAGTAGTCCTAACATATGAAGGACTCAAAAGTGAGCACAATGCCACTAAGGATGTCGCCACTATTATTTCAATGAGCGATACATCCAAGTCTCCTTTGATCACCAGATTAAAGAAGAGGAAAGAGGTGAAAACGAAGCAATCTCTGGATCCAAAGGTATACACAAGAAAAGAGTTAGGAGGCTCACCTTCCAAAAGGCCTAGGTGAACTGGGGGCACCATGGAGTAGCCCGCAATCCAAGAGGGTGAGGAACAAAGGATAGATCAACTAGAGCCCCTTTCGGCTCCCCTTGTCTCGACTACCCCACTGTCTGTCTCCCAAGCCATGGTTGCCACGTCCTCGCCGACAGTGGATATATCAGTCCATCTTGCCCCTTCGCCTCCGACTAGTCCAGTAATAGTAATCGACTCTTCCTCCACTGCGACTACTCCTCTTTCCTTCGCCACCATGTCACTTAATGTATCACTCCCATTACCTACAATAACAACATCAATTCCCACTCCTGTATTTCCCGAGGCTTTCTTGAAACACATGCAAAGTCTCCCTTCTGAGCTCTCCCAAATCCTTATGGACCCCACCCTTCAGGCTACCCTAGCGCAGGTCCTCGCTACTGCTAGGCCTTCACAACCTCCAATAGGACCACCAACGATGGAGGCCACAATGCTAATTTTTGAGGAGTGGGAGAGTCGAGAACAAGAAGCCTCGAAGCTAGTTGAAGAGGAGGTCGATGAGTATCATGAACACCCCGAGTATGAGCACCAGACAATTGACAAGGTGGCTACAAAGAGGAAGAGACAAGCTCTTTCAAGAGCAGAGATGAGGAAGAGACAGGAAGGTCACCTCTCAAGAAGAAACAAAAGGGTGGCAGGACAACATAAAATGTAGAAATCCCGGCAGGGGGAAAACAACTGGAGATTGTACCACTGCCTCCTAAGGAAGAAGAAGATATAGAAGAGGACCATCCCAAGGAATATATGCACAAGGGTGAACATATTGAAGAAATAAAAGAAAAAGGAAATTGAAACAAAAGGAAGCCCCTGTGGGAAATTGATTACTAAACCTCTCGTCAAATGCCTCACATTCATCCAAGACTCTGATGAGGAGAAAGGAAACAACACCAAAATGAAAGGTGCCCAAACGGAAGTCCAAATGGGGCAAGGTGAAGGCGATCAAGTGCCAACAAAAGGAGAGTCTATTTTGCCTAAGTGGTTGGAAAGGTAGCTTGAGAAGAAAACTCCCACTTCTAAGGATCCAAGAGTGAGGCTAGAGGCTATCCTAGCCCGAGCATAGATCTCAACCAGAAAAGAGAAAAGGCCTAAAGTTAGATCCAAGATAACAATGGATGCTTCTGGGTCCCGAACCACGCAGATAGCAACACCTGTGGTAGCCCAGGCTAGTGTAAGCTATAACATCTCCACCATCAACTTGGTGATCGCTACCAAAAAGCATAAGGTGGGGCATCTTGAAGAATCAGTAGCTATGGTGGTGCACCTGATAAAACAAGACAAGGTCTCGAAAGATGAACTTAAAGCATAGGTGGCTGCCTTAACGAATTACATCCAACAATCGTCTTCAGTGGATGACATGCCTACCACATCCGCGGCTCCACCCCAACTATTATCCAAAGAGTAGATTAACAAATTAGAGAAGAGAAAAAACTTGGACAAGACTACAGAGGGCTGGTTCCGACAGGTCCTATATGTCAGAAACATGGGTATCAGCCGGGCTATTCGGACAGCCAACAAGTTCTAGGATCTTCAGCAATCTATGGAGGTCACGAGGAAGCTTTGCATTGACTTCCCTACAACATATGATTCTGCCTATCTAAAGATTGAGGCCATCCTCTAGTTGCCGAAGCCCACATGGGAGAAGGAACTCACATTCAAAGGCGATGACCACTGGCTGATGGACGTGTGGAGGCGGGATTTCGATAATAGAAAGGAGAGGTTGGAGCAAATATGGGATAGGGTGGATCCGGACATCGAATGGGTCAAAGAAATTAGGGTAGATTGTGCTCGATATCTGAAGTTGATGATAGAGTATGATGTGCCTGCAATACAGATGGATCCAGAGAAGATAATGCCTTATTTTTAGAAGAAGATGGAGGATGGGATGTCCAATGAAATAACAATGGAATTCATGAGTTTTTCCACTCGTGCCTTCGCCCAATCGGAGTTGTTCAGGGACCAAAGCGTAAAATATGATGAAGACTAGAAGAAGCTTGAGGATAATGCAAAAGAATGGAGTTACCAAATGCTGCGGTCTAAGATTATTGAGGTGGACAAGCTCCAGCCAGTCATTCTGAAATTCATGGAATATGCAGCTTTGAAGAAGTAGGAGGGAAGCCCCATTTTCAATGAAGAGCTCCTGGAGTAATAGCTACAGCAAAAGAGCAGTCAGCAAAAGACAAAATGCTATAGTGTTGTCACTAGATGACAAAATAGGGATGTGGACAAAACTGTATTTTAAATTGTAAAATATTGGGGGGTAGGTGAAACCCTAGTTTAAAGTGAATCTTGGCCACATAATGAGATTCAATCTTGGCCATTCGTTCTACTTTTTAGGCCCTATAAATAGGGGGTCTCCTCTCTTTTCCAAAGGGAGTTGAGTTGTTGTAAAGGCATGCTGCTGAAATTTATAATGAAAATATATTGACTTGGTGTATTTTTTTATTTCTCCACATGTTTCATGGTTCAAACTCCATTGTTAGATGATTTAGTTAGATTCCCATTACTATTTTAGTTAGTTGTATCCTTGCTTTGATAGATTTTAGTCATGTTGTTCTGTGATTACAAATTTTTTTGCTGTGTTGATGCCTTCCAGCCTATACTTTTTGTTGTTTGGTGTTGGTAAATGGCCTTGCAAAGTTAGCCTAGGCTGAAATTTAAAGCTTCTCTTTAAATATTTATCTTTATTCATGCATGTAAATGGTGGATGAATGGTAAAAAATTTGCAAACCTTTGAAGATAGCATAGATTTCGTGATACTATAGATTTCTTGGTTAAGTGGAATCCTGTTTGAAGGGAGCTATCCATAGCCCATAGCAGAACCTCCATGATCATTGTTCACAGTTAGTTGCAAATCTAGAATCTTCCCTCTTCCCTGCTCTTTTTTTTTTTTAGAAACAGTATGTGCTAAGGTTCATTGCACATTGCAAATCCAAACTTGAAGAAAACATTGAAGTTTCAGATTGTTGTTTGAACCTACAACAAAGTGCATTTCAACTCCCATCTTAGAAACTTTAGATTTTAAGATCCACCTCACATCCAGCTATGTAAGTTTGCCCTGTGATTACTAGGAAAATCGCATCAAAATCAACTGAGGAGTTCCTTGCAAGTCATGACCTGACACTCGAGAGACCTTGGGGAGATTTTTAGTAGATTGCAGTTGGAGATTTCCTTTAAAGAGGTGTAGTGTGCATACACATTAATTGCATTGAGAAAGTGTTTAAAAACACCCATCAACACATTGCACTAAGGGGGAGTTTGAATCCCTCATCCTTGGGTGCCTCAGAGAGGTTTTCACCCTCAAATGTGTCCTTTCTTTTTACTATTTTAGGATCAAAGAGTGCCACAGTGTGGTTTTCACTCAAAGATCTACAAGTTAGTTGCATGTCATCAATTTTGTGACTGAAGGATTCAATCGTCTCCCTATAGTACACCCTTGTGTCAAGCTCTATGTAAAAACTAGCTTTGTGATCTTCCCATGATAAGTTGTCATGGAGTCCCATGAATTTTGATATTGCTTCATCATTTTTGAATAAATCTAGAATCGGTGGTCCTCATTGGTCCAAGCCAATGAGTTGTGGGTATACTAGGTGTATTTCATATGGTTGATTGCTTGGGGTGAAGGATGATGTAGATATCATGAAGAGGGAGTTATTCTCAAATAGGTCAGCAACATCAAGAGGGAAGTCGTCTAGGGTTGTATCACGCGATGTTGGTAACCAAGAGGAAGCCTCAGCCCGTTTAGCGGAAGTACCTTTTCCAATAAGGGTAACCTTGCTAGTAGTACAACCTAGGCCAAAATTCTTTGAATGTTTCCTAAGAACAATATGTTCTAGAAAACCATTATCGTTTTGTCCCAATTTTTTATTCTTGGTATACCCCATTCCCTTCATTAGCTACAAGCCTTTGTTGTCATCTTCCATGGGAAGAACAGGGATGAATTGTTCATCTTGGTAGAGAAATTTAGAGATACCCTCCTCATTGACATCTTTGGTGTTCAAGTCCCCCATCTTGTGAAGGTAGTAGTTGCCATCTTGATAGTATCAGGGATGCTGCTAGTGATAGGTGGGGGTTTCCCATGAGATTTAGGAGAAAGAGGTAGCTCTCCCAACACAAAAGCTTCCTTCATTAGTTTATATTTTCTATAACCATCATCCTAGATCACTTCTTTGATGTCGAGTATGTTCTACACAATGGAAATTTTTGCTTTTGAGGTAGATGTAAGGGAGGATGGGTCCACAAATGAGGTAGAAGGTGTAGACCCTTCATCATTCTTGGGTATTTGGGGGATCTTATAGAACTTGGCCTCAAGATTCTTGCAGTAGTAAAAAGGGTCAGGATCTCCATGGATGGTAACTTCTCTACACTCGAAAGGGAACTTTACACACTGATGGTAGGTTGACGCTACAACTTTTAGGGTATGAATCCAAGGTTGGCCAAGCAGGATATTGTAGGGAAGATCAAGGTCTAACACTTGGCATGTAATTTCTATGATGACAGGCCCCACTTGGATGGGTAGTGCGATGATGCCTTGTGATACCTGCTCTTGATCATCATATGCTCTAATGGTGGTAATCTTTGTTTTCTCAATAGTATCCTCTAAATAGCCCAAATTTTTGATCAGCTAGAGAATGCAAATGTTCAAACCAACACCTCCATTTACTAAGACTCTTTTGACCTTGTTCTTATGAACAATGACTTCAAGGTGTAAAGCATGATTATGAGATGGTTGTGATGGTAGGTCTTACTCTGATAAGGTGAAGAGATGATTAGTGATATTCCCTACCATAGATTGAAACTACTTTGTATCTATATCCTTAGGGATAGATGATGCAGATAGATCTTTCTCTAAGATTTCCCTATGCGCTGGGGATAGCCTCAATAGTTCCAGGATAGAAATTTGTGTGGGGGTCTTCTTAAGCAGATCTAGGAGATTATACTTACTAGGATTTGATGTTGGAAAAGTAGGTTGTACCCTAGATTGAGATGAAGTTCCTTGGATGGTGACTTTGCCACATCGTGCGGTGACTCCACACTCTATACTAGGTGCTTTGATGATGATGACGGTGATGATGCTATCACAGGAAGTGACCACATTGGAATGGGTACGCTGCAAGTTCGTGTAATCTTTAGCTTTACTAGTGTTATTCTCTTTGCTATGATCTGGCATGGGGTTCTTGTATATCTTAAGAACCTAGTTTCCAACTGGTACTTCAACAAATATGTCTTCACTCTTGATGAGATCTTGGATAATATTCTTGAGCCTCAGACAATTCGATGTTTTATGCCCTTTGATTTTGTGAAAATCACAAATATTTTTTTGTTGTACCAGGGTGGTTTATCCTATGGTTCTTGGTAGTTTCCAAAAATTGGAAGCATTATCAAGTTTGAATCTACCAATTTCTTCATGATAGTCTCATTGGGTTTTGACAACTATGTGTATTTGCATTTCAGATAGTTGTTCTTGTTGGGAGTTTGTCTATGTTGTGTTTTGGTGTTGTTGACCTAATTTTTTAAGGTGGTGTTGTTTTTTGCACAGTTGGTTAAACGTTAGTGATTTGATTGTTGTTTGGCCTAGGAGCACTTAGGACCATATTAAAATCTACCACTCAATCATTTGTCATGTTCTTGTTCTTAGTCCAAGCACGAGGCTTGTCGTTTGAATTGGTTGATGGGTGATTGTCTTTGTAGGCTTGAGTATTTCCTTGTGAGATTAGAGCTCTCTCAATGTTAAGGGATCTAGGGACAAGCTCGTCATAAGATGTGATGCACTAAATTTTCAAGTGGAAGGATAGATTTGGATCTAGATTTACGATGATAATGCCCACTTGTTGTTCATTGAGAATTTTCCACTTGCTTTTACTCGCTCTTTTCCTCCATCGTTGTAAGAAATTGGTGAAATATTCTCCCTTGTTTTGCTTGAGAGTGTATAACTCTTATAAGCTTACATCCATGTCAAGATTGAAGAAAAGTGATCTATGAATTAGTCAATGATTTCTTGAAAATTTGTGATACCTGGAGGCAATTGAGAAAACCAATCCATGGCAGGACCTGTTAAACTTTGTGGGAAGAGGCACATCAAATAGGACTCGTTATAGGCGACCTCCATACACATGACATTAAAATATTTGATATGGTTCACAAGACTTCCTCTCCCTTTGTATTTATTGAATTTGGGGATCTCAAAACCAGGAGGGAATGGTACCATTGCAATTTTTTGATCGAATGGATATGGGCATAGATTTTGTGTATGGGGTTTCTTCATTTTTTCCATTTATATATCTTGCATTTCTTATGTTAACGCCTTGAGTTGTGATGTCATATCATCTTGTGGTTTGGATAGAGGAACATATGTTGTGTATTGCAGGATGGTGGATGAAGTGTATGTATGGGATTCTTATATGATGAGGTGTTGTATGGTGTGTATGGTGGTGTAGGATAAGGTGATGATGGTGTAGGCATATACGTTCCTAATATGTTGAGATTGATGATGATTTGTTGAGGGTTATAGTATAAGCCTCATTGTTGCTATTGTTGCACGAGAAATTGTTGTTATTGGGAAAAATTTTGAGCTTCTTGTTGTTGTTGGGATTGTTGTTGTTGTTGAGCTAATAGGGTTGCTTGTTATGCTACTAAGGCTACTTGATGTTGTTGTTGTTATTGTCAAGCTACTAGGGCTGCTTGTTGTTTTTGTGTGACTAAGGTTGCTTGATGTTGATGTTGTGTTGCTAAGGTGGCTTGTTGTTGTTGTTGTTGTGCGACTAAGGCTACTTGTTGTTGTTGTACTACTAAGGTGACTTGTTGTCATTGTTGTTGTTGTGTGATTAAGGTTGTTTGTTGTTGTTGTTGTTGTGTTGCTAAAGCAACTTCTTATTGTTGTTGTTGTTGGACTACTTGTTGATAATTTTTTGCATTTGTTGTAAAGCTAGGGCATGTGCTTGCAATGTAGGATCAATTAGTGGTTGGGACATATGTGATGGGTTTTGGGTGTTGATGTTTTTGTGTAGGTTGTGGATTGTTGATGAGACGTTGGGGGTTCACTTGGTTTAACATTTCTTGCAAGATAGTGGATTGAGATAGAGGAATGTAAGTTTGAGGTCCCATTTGATTTTGCATGACTTGGGGGAAAAATGGTAAAGATGATGATGGTGTTGTTAAGTATGGTGATGTTAAGGGCACATTAGGACCTTGAGTCCACTAATTGAAATGGTTCCCTTTATCAATGTTTTAGGGATTCCCTTGTGTTTGAGATGTGGTCAAGGTATTACCTTGGTTGATGGGGTTTATGTTTTGTGGGTTGATGATGGTTGGGATATATGTGTTTTGGGAAATTGTTGGGTTTGTTGTATCAATGGGAGGATTGGATGAAGATGTTCCATGTTGCATTAAAGGTTGATTTAGTGTGAGGGTATTTCCTTTCCCTTTTGGGTCTACTTGTGACACTTGGTCCACACTACTTTGCGTGATGTTGGGCACACTTGTGGTACTCATGGGTATGGATGCAAATGGGTGTCCTAGAGGATAAAAGCACAAAGTTATGTCACACTTTTAACCAACTTATCAACACAACTAAATTTAAGTATTTCTAAGTAGAATTTTTTTTTGGTCAAACATATGATCTAGTAAGATTCATTCTAGCTAAGTTAGATACTTTCACAACTTTTTCAACTAAAATTGTTGGCTAAAAATATATGTAACACCACTTTGAGTCCAATTTACCAAAAAAATATTTTTTTTGAAAAACTTAAAGTTTCAATAACTCTTGCTAATGTAAATAACATTTTTTTTAAATATAAAAATACCCTTTTGTAGATCCATAAATGTAGTTTTCAAAAATATATTTATTTTAATAGTTTAATTAGTTTTTATATTTTATTTTTAATTTTACTAAAAGTAGGTTATTAGCACAAAATATTAGGTTGATTACTATGCCAAGGAAAAATACTAAAACTTATTAAAAAAAATTGAAAAAATATGATGCACTAGATAAAAGAATCTATTTCAAGATGGTATATTTTTTTTTCCATTTTAGATAAATATTTAATATGAAAGTTGATGTCCAATGGAAACAATTTTTTTTTGATTCACGCACATTTTAATATTTATTTAAAAATATATATTTATCAAAATTGAAAAAAAATATATCCATGCACTAAAATTTCAAGTTATAAATACACACAAAAAATTGAAAGAAAAAAAAAAATTACTATAAAAAGTTTGACGTCCCATGCAACTTCATTTTTTAGCATTTTATCAACAACTAAATTATAGTGTTAATTTACTAAAAACTAGTTTAAAATAATTTTTTAATTTTTTTTTTAAATACAAACATAAAATATACTAAAAAATACATATTTTACTAGTTTACATCATTTCAAAATTCAAAACATATATGCCACTTTGTAGTGATTCAAGTTTAAAAGTTGGATTAGTGTTGGTCATTTCCTCTATAAAGTGTGACACAACTTTGTGCTTTTACCTCCTCGATATGTTGAAGTTATTGTGGAGTAATGGAGTGTTTAAGTGGTTTAAGTTGATATAGAGGATTCTTAGGAGGAATGCCAAATGTTGTTGTCCAAGTGGTAGTTTGAGGAGGATTGGTATCGAGGGTACCTACAAGTGTGTTGCTTTCAAATGGAAGAGTATGGCCAAAGTCTAAGCTTAGAAAGACTAGCTACAATACTAGGTGTTGGCATTTGATTTATCCCTAGTGATGGAGTTGTTTGAATAGTGGATGAAGTCAAGCCTTGTGTTAATGATTGTGCAACAAAAGATGGGGAATTGGGAACTACATTTTCTAAAGCTTGATGCTCCATGATTTCTTCCCTAGTAAGTCCAAATGGATTGTTTGTGACGTCTTCTATCTCATATAGTCCTAATGGAGATGAGGGTTGTTGTGATGGGGTAACATGACTTCTCAGATCAAATTATAGAGGATTGGGATCACTTGAGGTGAATGTGACTTTGGTTTTCTCCACGATTCTCTTGTGTTGTGATCTTGTTTTTTACCATAAATTTTGGGTCACTTATGGGAGAGTTGTGTTGAGATTTGTAATGTTTGAACTCTCTAGTTGACTTAGATCTAGGTAAAAGGGATGGTCTAAGTATTTTTGGAGTGATGATGGTAGTGGGAGATGAAAATTTGAATGAAATGGGGAGTGATTTTTGCAAACATTTTAGGACAACACTTTTGACTTAAGTTTGATGTTTTGATGTTTGGATAAAGGATGTTTATGAACTTGTGAATATTTAGGGTAGACTTATGAACTTCAATATAAATGAGTTCAAATATGATAACTAACTTAACCAAATGCATGGAAAATGATTCATTTCACATACAAAGTAACTAAGTTAGGATTTGGGTTGATAGATGTTTCAGTCCAAAAGTGTTGGTGTGTTTGAAAATTTTGGTGAAGTGAATTTGGATTTTAATGAAGTGGTGGGTGAAAGTGTTTGACCCAATACTAACTTAGAGTGAACCCTTGTTTTCAAAGACCAAGGTGGTGAGAAACATAATATACCTCTGAATTGTTCAAACCCTAAAGACTTAATGATCAAGGAGAAGTTCTTGTGAAATGTGTAGATCTAGTTCATTTTATGAAATAGCATAAAAAATGTCTCCTTAGGGGTTTATCTTGTTTGCAGTATTGTCTTAGTATATTTCTTCTAATATACTTTGAACTATGATGCCTAATTTTTAAATAGTGGCATGTAGACCTTCTCTTAGGGATTGTGATTTTGCATGAGATCATTTAGAGAAGTTCAAGATCATGGAAAAGACCAACATTTTGAATTAAAAAAAGGCATACAATTCTGGATTATTCCTTGAAACATGTCTATAAAAGTTCCTTTTCAATCTAGTCCTATTTTGATAGAGTGCCTCAAGGTGTTTTTTGACAGCTTTTTGACTACGACACCTAAGTTTAAAGTGACAAAAAGTAGACCTTCTCTTGGGGACTTTGATTTTGTGTGAGATCATTTAGAAAATTTCAAGTTTATGGAAGAAAAGAGGATATTTATTGCCACATGAGTGGTGGTAATATGGGCCAACCACAATATCAACTTGTTCCTCTTATTCATCTATGATGTATGTTGTGTTTCTCCATTGGATTGGAATTTCCCTTTTTTCAAAAGTGAAGCTTCTCGAACTACTAATTATATCAATTTGTTCTCCTTCAATGAGTTCAAAGTTTGGTTGAATGATAGTGGGCACAAGGTCGAGTTGTTCAATTGGAGCAATCAAACGCCAAATAGTCATGTGGGGTTAAATTTGTCAATTTATCTTGCTTAAATGAGTTTCTTTTTACCAAAAAATGCTATGAAATAACTTGCACAATAGAAGAATATGATATGAAATATGCTGCAAATACTTGATAATAACTGAGAATAACAAGCCACTTCAAGAGGGAAAACCTCCAAATATCTCCAATGAGAACACACTTCACAAATTGATGATGAAATAATAATCACAACCTCCTATATATACCTATTTATTCCTAGGATATCACCTAGGCCGACTTAGACACACCTATATAAGTCTTAGGCCGACCTAAACAACTAAATAACAATATACTAATGATAATATGACTTAATAGAGAGTTAAGATAGCCACAAGCCGACTATTCATAACCCATTGTACACTACTATTGAGGGCGTAGCATGCCCCCCTTCTTCAAAGAAACATTGTCCTCAATGCTAATCAAGTTTGGATTCTTTTGAATGAACTCGTCGTCCTCCCATGTGGCATCTTCAACTGGTAAATTCTTCCATTGGATGAGATACTTAGTGAGAGTTCTATTCCTCAACTTATTTTTGTGTGTTTAACGAATGCACTCTAGTTTGAAAATGATTCTTCCTTCTTCATCGAGCTTTGGTAGTGTTGTTTGAGTGGGAATATTATAACCAATTACCTTCTTCAAACAGGAAACATGAAAAACTGGATGTATCTTTGTTGTTGGTGGCAACTCTAGCTTGTAGGCAACACTACCGATCTTTTGCATGATTTGGTATGGACCATAATACCTTGGAGACAACTTATTATTCTTTTTTTTTTGCTTTAGTGAGATTTGCTTATAAGGCTACAATCTCAAGAAGACCCAATCCCCAACTTCAAAACTTCTTTCACTACGATGTTGGTTTGCCTATTGTTTCATTCGATTTTGTGCCATGGTTAAATTCTCCTTGAGTCCTGAAAGTACTTGTTTTTGATGATGCAAGTGGTCTTCTACTACCTAAACTCTTGGTGACACCTTTATTGATGATGTGATGGAAGGAAGATGATATCCATAAAGTGCCAAAAATGGAGACATTTTTTATGAGCTATGAAAAGAAGTGTTATACCACCATTCTGCAAGTGGTAGCCAATCTACCCATTGAGCCTATTTCTCTAAAGTGAAACAATGTAGATATACTTCCAAACACTTATTAACAACCTTAGTTTTCCCATCTGATTGAGGGTGGTATGAAGAGCTATGAGCCAATTGAGTACCCAAACATGAGAATAAACCTTTCCAAAAGTGACTAGCGAAGATAGGATCACAATCACTAATAATAACCTTAGGTGTACCATGTAGCTTTTGGATATTCTCCAAAAAAGTTTTTTCCATTGCACTTGCTAAAAAAGGATGTGATAATGCTATGAAATGTCCATATTTAGTGAGGTGATCAACTACTACCATGATGACATTATGACCTTTAGATTTGGGAAGGCCTGTGATGAAGTCCATGGATACCTCTTCCCAATGTTGGCTAGGAATAGATAAGGGTTGCAAGAGACCTGGTGTCTTAATTGTCTCCCCTTTATTCCTTTGACAAACCAAACATTCAACCACAAATTTTTGAACATCACCTTTTAGCCCGTCCCCAAAAAAATCTTGCCTAACTCAATGATATGTCTTCAAAAATCCTGAATAACCACCCATTGGAGACTCATGCAACTCTGTGAGGATCTTGTGTTTAAGAGTGGAATTCTTGTAGAGATACAAACAATCTTTATAGAAAATATTATCTCCCTTCCAACAAAAATTATCTGAACTACTATGATCACTTTTTAATTGTTCAATGAGATTACTTTTCGCAACATCATTTTTCCACTCTGCTTTGGCTTCCTCCACCCAATTTTGAATGTAATATTGAAAGGCCACACAATAAGGCTTCATCTTTCTCATCCTTCCTTGAAAGTACATCTGCTACAATATTTTCTTTCCCTTTCTTATATACAATCTCAAAGTCATATCCTAACATCTTAGTGACCCATTTTTGTTGCTCTTCAGAAGATAGTATTTGTTCCAAAAAATATTTTAGGCTATCATGATCTGTCTTAACCTTGAAGTGTGTACCCAATAGATAAGGCCTCCATTGTTTAACTACATGGAGGATTGCTAGCATTTTTGTCTCATAAATAGGTTTTAGTTGATTCTTACCCTTTAATTGACGACTCTCAAAAGCAATTGGTCGAACTTCTTGCATGAGCACTACTCCTATCCCATTTCCAGAAGCATCACATTCCACAATGAATTCCTTGGTGAAGTCAGGAGTGGCAAGCACTGGAGTTGTACACATAGCCTCCTTCAATCTCTCAAATGTTGTATTGGTAGACTCGTTCCAATGAAAAGAATCCTTCTTCAATAGAGTGGTGAGAGGTGTTGCTATACAACCATAATTCTTCACAAATCTTCTATAGTACCCTGTCAATCCCAAGGAATCCCTCAGTTTCTTAATGGTTTTTGGAATAGGCCATTCCATGATAGCCTTAATTTTGTTAGGGTCCACCTTTACTCCTTCATGTGAAACTATGTGTCCCAAATACTCCACCTCCTTAAGACCAAAATCACACTTGTATGGCTTAGCATAGAGTTTATGATCTTCAATTATTTGCAATGCTTGATCCACATATTGCAAATTTTCTTCTCAAGTCTTGCTATAAATCAATATATCATCAAAGAATACTAACACAAACTTTCTCAAGAACTTCTTAAAAATGGAATTCATCAAACTTTGGAATGTAGATGGTGCATTGGTAAGACCAAATGGCATCACCAAAAATTTATAATGACCCTCATGAGTCCAAAATTTTGTCTTACAAATATCTTCCTCCTTAATCTAAACTTGGTGATAACCAGATCTAAGATCTAACTTGGTAAAATACATAGCTCCATTCAATTCATCTAGCAAATCATCAATGATTGGAATAGGAAACTTATCTTTAATGGTGTACATGTTGAGCACTCTATAATTTGGACACATGCACTAAGTATCATCCTTCTTATGTACCATCACCACAGGCGAGGAGTAAGCACTTTGGCTATGCCTGATAATTCCTTCCTCTAGCATCTCAACAATTTTTTCTATCTCACTCTTTTGTATGTGTGGATACCTATAAGGCCTGATGTTTAGTGGTTGGCTTCCTGGAACTAACTGTATGGCATGATCATGATCCCTCTTAGGAGGAAGTCCTTTAGGCATATCTCCAAGAACAACTGAGTGATGATCAATTATAGTTTGCAAGTATGGATGAGTAGGAGCATTAGATTGAGAGACTTCTAATGAACATAGTTGGGCCACAAATCCATCCACTCCTTTCTTAAGCAAATTTTTCATTCGATGAGAGCTTACCATTTGTGGGCATTTTTACTTCAACCCCATTAGCTCTACTACCCTTCCTTCTGATTGAAATCTCATGTATAGTTCTTGGAAGTTCATCTCAATTGTTCCCAATGTAGTAAGCCATTATACTCCCAAAACAATATTTGTTGCACCCATGGATATCACATACATTGGGGTATCAAGTTGATAATCTCCCATGGATAATTTAATGCTATGACACTTCCCTGAACAACTAATTGTACCACCATCTGCAATCAAAACTTGAAACTCTGGAGTTGGATATATAAAACAATTTAGATGAGTAGCTAACTTTTTGTTGATGAAATTATGAGTACTACCTGAGTCGATCAACACTGTTACCTTCTGCTTCTTTAAGAACCACACCACCTTGAGAGTTTGTGGAGCATTAAAACATGAGAGTGCATGACAAGAAATTATTGGTTGAGAATCATGTGATTCCTCATTTGACTCCCTTTCATCCTCTAGTATGGGTTCCTCCTCTTCTTCCTCAGTTGGACCTTCAATATTGAACAATTTCTTTTCATTGCATTTATGTCCTCGACTGTATTTGCTATCACAATTGAAACATAACCCTTTTTCTATTTTCTCCTCAATTTTTTGTGGAGTCAACCTAGTAGGCTGTGTTGAATATCCTTTCTCTCTTGTCACATTAGCCCCTTACTTCTTAGGAATCAAATACTTCTCCTCTACCCTGCGTGCTAAGATAAAAGACTCATTTATGGAGCTAGGGATAAACATGCGTACCTCATGCTGAATCTGATCCTTGAGACCCCCCAAGAATAAATCATTCAAGTTTTCCTTCGTAATTGTATCCGCTGTTAAGGATAGATTTTAGAACTACTGAATATAATCCTTAATTGATCCTATTGGTTGAAGTTTAGCTAGTTGGCTAACGAAGTTGTTTGTCACGCTATTGCTATATTGTGCTTGGAGTTCCTTCGTAAAAATTGACCATGAGATGATGAGCCCCTTTTTCCTTCGATGAGTGAAAAGTAAACGATACCAAATGAATTGATTTGGTTATAGATATAGGGAAGCCATCATGACCTTTTTTCCATTTAGGATTTGGTGTACTTCAAAAAAATTCTCCAATTGGTTTATCCATGTTAAAGGATCATTGCCATCGAACTTGTGCATATCCACCATTGGAAATAAATTCCTAGATCCCATAGGAGTACTAAAGCTTGTGTCAATGTTAGTTGACCTGGAATTTTCACCTTGGTCGCTTGAGAACTCCTTTCTTGGTTCAACCATGTAGGTGCTTAACATGTTTCATATGTCTAATATATCTCCTCTTAGGTCACACATACCCATCTTCATTGAGGAAATGTCTTTCTTGACCTTAATTATTTCCTTATTAGGAGTTGTGATCCTAAATGTTAGTCCAGTTCTAACTATGCAAAATAACTAAAATGCAATGAGAAAAAATACAAAGGGACACCTCAACATTAGTCTAAGGAATAATAGAGCAAAGAAACAAGATAAAATGAAGATTGTAATTTGCTTATACCTTCTTTGTTGCTACAAACTCCTTGGTTGGCCCTTGATTTCAATTGCTTTGTGTGCTCCTTGGATGGCTCTTGATGCAAGATTGAAAATAGGACTAAATGATAGTGCAAATGACTAAAATGGCTTAGCTAAATGAATGAAATTCTTGTGAGTTGAGTGTTCAAAATGACAAAATTTAGTTACAAAATTACTAAGTGTTTTTTTAATGCCTTAGAGGAGGGGGTATTTATAGAGGAATTTGAATTCTCTAGAGAATTCAATGGTTGATATTTATCCAACAAGGCCAAGATGAAGGGCTAACGTGAGTTGAGGACTCACAAGCCCTCACATTTTGACATGTGGAATGTGAAGTGACTAAGGGTGAGATGATGTGTAGGTGATGTGGAAGGAGAGTACATGATGTGTAAGAAGGACATGTACCTTGGAAGTACATTGGGAGATGAGAAGATTCTTTGGAGGAATAAATGTGAATTAAAATTTTACATGCTTGGGAGAATCTAGTGGATAAGAGAGGGTCTCCAAAAAGGTGGGAGTTTGTCACATGTGATTTGATGTGACAAGTCAAAGATTATAGAAAATGCATGGGAAAAGGGGATTCTAGGAGGAATAAAAGTGAATTAAAAATTCAGATGGGGAAGAGAGGAGCCTTGGATGAATAAAAAGGAATTAAAAATTATTTGGGGGATGGGGAGAGTTGACCAAGGTACTGATTAGGCTTAACTAATTAGTAATTAGAAGATAATTAGGGGTTAATGAGGATTAGAAGCCAACTTGCAAAAATTGGAGGATTTGACACATCCTAATCAAGGATTAGGCATGTGCACATCCCTAATGAAGAGATTAGGAGATGGATTAGGATTAGATGAAAATGACATGTGAGGGATTAAATAAATGTATTATTTATTTAATTCATTTGATGAAAGGAGGATTAAAGAGATAAGGTATTTAATCATTTAACTAAATACCTTAGGGGTTTAGATGAACTTAAGGATATTAATTAAATAATAACAATATTACTTAATTAATGTGAATGAGAGGATATTTAGACAAAAGGGGATAAATTTGGATAAACTAAGTGTCCAAATTTTTCCCCTCTTTGAGATGATGTTACAAAGTAGCATCATTTCAAAGAATATTAGAACATAGAACCCAAAAAAAGACAGTTAGATTGGAAAAGATGCCCTAGTCATTCAAAAGATGGGGGTGAAAATGAAGATTAGGGATTGAGGATGCCCCCTCGAGAGGACATGCAGGTTCAAGAGAAGACGGGTGTGCTCTCAAAATGGATGAGATGATGAAAGGGGAGATGAAGAAGATGATGCAAAGGAGTGGAATGATAAGTGATAGGAGATGGATGAAGCACAAATGGATTTAAAGTGATGTTGCCCCAGCCAAGCTACAAGCCAAAAAGGGTTGAGGATGGATTAAGTGTTGTCGATGAGGGAATGAGAGATCCCAAAACAACATAAGGATAGGACAAGATACATCCTAAGGATGATGATGATGATTAAAGAGATGTTGATAAAAGATCAGATGGATAGGTTAGGGAGATTGATGAAGGATGAATGCATGGATGAGGAAGATGAAATGCAATCCTAATGCAATTTTCCATCTTTGGAGCACTGATTTTTGTTATAGAATAAGACACCAACTTCCAAGGTATGTGGAACCAAGGCGGATTAGTGTCTAATGCATGAAACAGAAAAGAAGGCTATCCCAACACCCCAAAGTCACCATGACTATGGTTGGGCCAGGTATTGGAACAACCACAAGCACACGAAGATGCCCCAATGTAACACAAGACCCCAAGGATCTTGGTGGGTACTACGTGGGACAACCAAGAAGACAAACAAACAAAAGATACATATATGCCCCTATGTGTACCAGTCAAAACACACCATGATATGATGGATCAAGGCGGCCCTAACAAGTGATGATAGGGAGCTCAAATGATAAAAAAAATGCAAAAGTATTAAAAGATCACAATCAAATTCAAACGTCCTTTGCCATAGGATCACAAGGATGGATGGGGTTGATGAGGTATGTTAGGAAGGATACATCCTATTGAGACCGATGATGGATACTAACTGAAAGATCAATATGACGCAGGATATTCGAGACCGATTGGATCTACTAATACTAGTGGATCTCATGTGTTATGAACCAGCTGGATAAGGGCATAGCTTGATGACATGACACAAGGGAGACAAGACATGAGACTGACACACCCTAAAGACCTAGGGGCTCGGGGGCTGATCAAAGATTAGCCTTGCCTACGTGAAAGCACAGAGCCCTTGTAGTTCGATGAAAGGCTGATGACTGACCATGATGGAGACTTTGATGGAGAAAAGGAGTGAAGTGGACAATATAGATCAATGATGGAACCCTAAGGGTGGATCAAATGATCGACCTTGCCTACGTGAAAGCACAGGGGCAATGTAGTTCGACAAAGGAACAACGATAGACAATGGATAAAGGACTGTGAGATAACCCTAGATAAGGGGATAAAATGATTGGACCAACACGATGGGATGGGATAGACCTGTTAGATTGGATCAGAGGATGGTGACGACAAAAATCTCAGGGATGGGATAGTTAGCCAAAGCAAGAAAGATGAAGTGGGATGATGACAAGACAGATAGATGAATGGTGAGAAAGGATAGGAGATTGAAAAGATGTGTAAAAGAAGTGGAAGTGATGATGATGAGGTAGATGGCATTGGGTTGCATGGGGAGTAGCCTATAGCTAGAGACTAATGAAAAGGGATTATAAGATGGGATGAGGAGAAGGAGATGAGGATTGGGAGATGAAAAGGATTGGTTGGATTGATGGATAAGAAGATAAGGATTTGGAGGAGGAAAAGGTGAACATATGGATAGATGAAAAGGGATGCTATGATGGAAGGATAGGAAGATAAGGATGGGGAGATGAATATAATGATAAGGAGATGAGGAGAGGGAAATGGAAGGGATTTCTCTAATGGAATGAATGATGTCTCCAAGGACTATATCACAAAGGAAGATAGATGCCCCCACTATAGATATGTCATGTGCGAGGAGGCATGAAGGATGCAATAGAGAAGGATAGGAAAATAAAGGAGTGAGATGGATGAAGATAGGATGTACGGATAAGGAGGGGAGATTGGGGGTAGCATGACAAGTGGATAAGGAAGGTGGAAAAGTGCGAATGAGGAGTAGGATAGTGTGTGGATGAGGGAATGTATGCTAATAGGTGTCCAAAACATATTTATATGTTTGCCCCTATCATTATTAAGATCATAAGGAGGATGGAAGGATTGGGATAAATGAGATATGCCAAGTAGGATGTGTAAGATAGGTAGGAGGGAGGGGATGAATGAAAATGACATATATCAAGAAGATGGGTGCATAGTAGGAAGCATGGCAGATGGAGGGAATGCATATCAGGAAGCTAGCCCCAAGTGTAGATGGGGATTTACGCATGATGCCTATTTCCCAGGTTTTCATCATGGTACTTATCCAAGGCGCTTGTGTGCCAAGTTTTCAACATTGGACGGATTATTTCTCTTTACTATTTTATTTTTTGGATTTTTTTTTACTTTTTTTGAATTTTTTAACTTTTAGAAGACATGTGATAAGGAGATGGATGAAGGAATCAAGCATCAAGTTCTATATGAGGTATTAAGGGCCCATGTTCAAACCAACTATTGGATGTTGGTACAACCTTATTAGGAGAAATGGATTATGCAAGAGGGTGAATTAGAGGGATTTGAGAGGGGAGATACATGGGATAATGGGTGGGATGTTGGAAAGTGTATGGATGGGAATGATGGGGTGGATATGTGACGGGGAGATGTGTTCAGGACCAACATTGGCACATGTGGTGGTGGATGTGAAAAGATAAGAGGATTAATGGATGGAGAATGTGGGGATAATGAAGGAGATGGAATAGTGAATTTTAGGACATAAGGACCCAAAACAAACTTAGGAGAGGAAAGGGGTGTATGATTAGCTTTTGGATTAGCAACTTTGGATGTTCTTACATATTTTTCATTTGAAGGCATTACATCTATTTTCTTTGGGATCCACATGGTTTTGATCTTTGCTTTGTTGGGCCTGTGTAGCCTACGAATTTGATTTGGATTTAGATTTTTCTTCTCTTCGCCATCTATTTTAGAGGGGACATGGGGATCTTTGGATTTATGTGTTTTTTCTTTAGCATCCAAAGTGCTTTTAGTAGCAATGGGATGTGTGCAAGGATATGGATGATGTAGAGCAATGGAGGTAAAATTATGAGGATTACGTGTAGATAGAGAATGTGTAGGTATGTGCCTTTGTTGATCCTAATTAGGGAACATGAGAGTGGGATAGTTATGATGGGTGACATGGATAGGTGATGGATGGATAATAGGATGAGATGGAGGAGGTGATTTGGATTTTCAGGATGTAGAAGGGAAAATTTTCCCTTATGGGGTGAATATGCCCTCATAGAGGGGCAAAATTTCCCTTCTACAAGGCAGATTCACCCCACCGCAGGGAAAATTCACCCCACTACTTTGTGGACTCTCTAAGTGGGTAAATGGGCTGTTAGAATGAAGAGACAAGTGATTGGAATGGGGTGTTAGATAATCAAATTGACGAAATAGATGATTGGATTGGGAAAATGAATGATAGGAGTGGATGAATGAGCACTCAAAACTGGTAAATGATTGTTTGGAATGGACGAAGGACTCTCAAGTCGTGGAAACGGAAGCTCAAAATGAGTAAACAATTGATTAGAAAGGATGAGCAACTCTCATAATGAGGAGATGGATACTTGGAATGGATGAAAGATTACTCGAAACAAGTAAACGGAGGATCGAAAGGGATGAAAAACTACTTGGTCAAACGAATGTTGGAATGGCTAAGTGAAGGTTTGGAATGGCTAAACAGAGGTTCAAAATGATAAAATGGAGCTTTAGAATGATCAAACGAATGTTTCAGAGGTTTAGAATGACAAAACAAAGGCTTGGAATGATTAGATAAAGGTTTGGAATGGTTAGACGATGATTTAAAGGCTAAACGAAGCTAAACAAGGCGATTTTGGCTACTCAGGGGGGAAAATTCACCCCTCTGTAATAAATAGAGGGCGTAGTCACCCCTCTGCAGTAACCAGAAGGGAAAATTCGCCCCTCTACAATGAATAGGGACTTGGTTTTGATGAAAGTGACTATGAAAGGACAATAATAAGGCCAAATAGTCAAAAAGTTTACTAGTTTCTCACAAGAAAACACTTTTAAACAAGCACAATCATGTGATTAGTGTTAAGGGTATGGCCAATAAAGGTTTTAATCTAGGACGCACAAGGTTTCTAGGGAGTCTTCGATATACTTTTGGTATGTGAGGCACAACCATGAACACCAGCCCATCACAAGCATGAGTCGGGAACCCCAGCGAGATACTAAAGGGCTCAGACCAACTCTTCACGTCTATCTAGGTATCACCCTGGCTTTGACGCTCCTCCAATTATGACGCAACTAAATTGAGGTACAAATTTCACTCTCCCCCCCTTGTATACCCCGTCGGTACATGTGGTTGGGATTGTCCCTTGGGGTGATGAAATCCCCAAGTAGGTCCCACTAGAAAGAATACACCAATCATTTCCAACTACTCCCTAGGCTTACACGAAGTGCAAGGGGAAAGTGAAAACAAACTAATTATGCCCCCTTTGGGTAACATCGAAAAGATAGACACAACAAACAAATGGATATTATCTCCCCTAATTAAACTATGTTCCTAGATTAACGAAAAACCACAAGGATAGATTTTAAAATCTGAGCAAATAGATAGCCCTGCAAGCAAATGTTAGTTGTTTTATCCTTCGTTCTTCATCAATTACACAAGAATATGCTACAAGATGTTAGAAAAAACACAAATATCCTTGAAAAAAACAATGTCAGGGGGTTAGGATATGAAAACAACAAAAAATGGGAGCAAAAATGAAGCTAAAATGGTAGTTTTACCTCTCAAAATGTGTTATTTTGGGGCATATTTGCCTCTTTGCAGTAACCAAGAGGGCGCAATTAAATTTATGCAGCAAACAAAAGGGATTAATTGAACTTCTGTAACAACAGAAGGGTGTAATTATACTTATGCAGTGAACCAGAGGGCATAATTGCACTTCTGTAGTGAACCAAAGGGCGTAATTACACTTTTGTAGTGAACCAAAGGGCGTAATTGTAATTCTGTGGTGAATGAGAGGGCGTAATTGCACTTTTGCATTGAACAATAGGGCGTAATTACACTTTTGTAGTGAATATGAGGGCGTAATTACACTTCTGTAATAAACATGAGGGCGTGATTACACTTCTATAGTGAATAAGAGGGCATAATTACACTTTCGCAGTAAACAAGAGGGCGTAATTACACTTCTGTAGTGAATATGAGGGTGTAATTGAACTTTTGCAGTGAATAGGAGGGCGTAATTGCAGTTCTACAGTAAACAGGAGGAAGTAATTGCACTTTTGCAATGACTAGGAGGGCGTAGTCGCCCTTCTACAGTGCACAGGAGGGCGTAGTCACCCCTTTGTAGTGACTAGGAGGGCGTAGTCACCCCTCTACAAGAAAATGTTAGCAAGCAAAATTAAAACCAGGGCGTAGTTGCCCTTTTGTAGTAAAATGTTAGAAAACAGAGTTTAATCAGGGGCGTAGTCGCCCTTTTGTAGTGAAATGTTAGAAAACAAAGTGTAATCAAGGGTGTAGTTGCCTTTTTACAGTGAAACAGAGGGTGTAATCATCTTTCTGCAGTGAAACATAGGGCATAATCACCTTTCTGCAGTGAGACAAAAGGCATAATCACCTTTCTGCAGTGAAACAAAGGGCGTCATCACCTTTCTGCAGTGACTAGGAGGGCATAGTCACCCTTCTACAGTGCATAAGAGGGCGTAGTCACCCTTCTACAATGCTCAAGAAGGTGTAGTCACCCCTCTGCGGTGACCAGGAGGGCGTAATCGCCCCTCTGCAATGAAATGTTAGCAAGAAAAATTAAAACTAGGGCGTTGTCGCCCTTCTACAGTAAAATGTTAGAAAACAAATTTAAATCAAGGGCGTAGTCACCCTTCTGTAGTAAAACGTTAGTAAGCAAAATCCAAAACAAGGGCGTAGTCGCCCTTATGTAGTAAAATGTTAGTAAGCAAAATCCAAAACAAGGGTGTAGTCACCCTTCTGTAGTAAAACGTTAGTAAGCAAAATCTAAAACAAGGGCATAGTTGCCCTTATGTAGTAAAATGTTAGTAAGCAAAATCCAAAACAAGGGCGTAATCACCCTTCTATAGTGAAACAGAGGGCGTAATCGCCCTTCTGCAGTAACCAGAGGGCATAGTCGCCCCTCTACAACCTATTCCTGCAAACGATCTCAATAACAACAAACGTTAAATACAGGAACCCGCTTGTGGGTCCCACCGAGCATGCTAGAAATGTGATTCTAAATGTTAGTCCAATTCTAACTATGTAAAATAACTTAAATGAAATGAGGAAAAAAAAAAGGGACACCTCAATATTAGCCTAAGGAATAATAGAGAAAAGAAACAAGATAAAATGAAGATTGTAATATACTTATACCTTCTTTGCTACTGAAAACTCCTTGGTTGGCCCTTGATTTCGATTGCTTTGTGTGGTCCTTGGATGGCTCTTGATGCAAGATTGACAATAGGACTAAATGATAGTGCAAATGACTAAAATGGCTTAGCTAAATGAATGAAATGCTTTTGAGTTGAGTTTTCAAAATGACAACATTTAGTTACAAAATGACTAAGTGTTTTTTTAATGCCTTAGAGGAGGGGGTATTTATAGAGGAATTTTAATTCTCTAGAGAATTCAATGGTTGAAATTTATCTAACAAGGCCAAGATGAAGGGCTAACGTGAGTTGAGGACTCACAAGCCCTCACATTTTGACATGTGGAATGTGAAGTGACTAAGGGTGAGATGATGTGTAGGTGATGTGGAAGGAGAGTACATGATGTGTAAGAAGGACATGTACCTTGGAAGTACATTGGGAGATGAAAATATTCTTTGAAGGAAAAAAAGTAAATTAAAATTGTACATGCTTGGGAGAATCAAGTGGATAAGAGAGGGTCTCCAAAAAGGTGGGAGTTTGTTACATGTGACTTGATATGACAAGTCAAATATTCTAGAAGATGCATGGGAAAAGGGGATTCTAGGAGGAATAAAAGTGAATTAAAAATTCAGATGGGGAAGAGAGGAGCCTTGGATGAATAAAAAGGAATTAAAAATTCCTTGGGGGATGGGGAGAGTTGACCAAGGTACTAATTAAGCTCAAATAATCAATAATTAGAGAATAATTAGGGGTTAATGAGGATTAGAAGCCAATTTGCAAAAGTTGGAGGATGTGACACATCTTAATCAAAGATTAGACATGTGCACATCCCTAATGAAGAGATTAGGAGATGGATTAGGATTAGATGAAAATGACATGTGATAGATTAAATAAATGTATTAGTTATTTAATTCATTTGATGAAAGAAGGATTAAAGAGATAAGGTATTTAATTATTTAACTAAATACCTTAGGGGTTTAGATGAACTTAAGGATGTTAATTAAATAATAATAATATTACTTAATTAATGCGAATGAGAGGATATTTAGACGAAAGGGGATAAATTTGGATAAACTAAGTGTCCAAATTTAGGTGTCTATAGGAGTAATATCCTCTATTGTTACCCCATCCTTATTAGGAGTCTTCCCCGAAGTGACAACATTCTCTTTGCCCCTTGTTGTAGGCCCCGTCATGATGGGAAACACTAATTTTGAAATAAATCACACAAATGAAACTTAAATTCTCTAAAAATTTTACTGTAACTTACTAAGGCCAAAATAACTCTCACCTAGAAAAATCTCCAAGAAATAAGCAGATTTGTAGTGTGGAGAGTGATAATTGTGAAAAATTTAATTTTTCAATAACTTGCTTATTTATGTTCCAATTCCTCCAAATTTTTTACTGTAATCTCCTTTAGTATGTCTTCAAAAACCCAATAAAAATTAGACTCCAATTTGACAATGTGTGAGATATATAGATTCCAAAAAAAATGTGTAGAAACCCTAATTCTGCAATAATTTGCTTAATTCTGCTCCAATTCTTCTAAAATATGGACTGCAGCTTCTTTAATATGTTCTTTAAAATTGAGAAAAAACCTTGCCTCTACTATGCCAAGATCATGCTCTAATACCACTTGTTATGAAATAACTTGCACAATAGAAGAATATGATATGAAATATGTTACAAATACTTGATAATAACTGATAATAACAAGCCACTTCAAGAGGGAAAACCTCCAAATATCTCCAATGAGAACACACTTCACAACTTGATGATGACATAAGACTCACAACATCCTATATACACCTATTTATGTCGAGGATATCACCTAGGCCAACTTAGACACACCTATATAAGTCTTAGGTTGACCTAAACAACTAAATAACCATATACTAATGATAATATGACTTAATAGAGAGTTCAGATAGCCACAAGCTGACTATTCATAACCCGATGTACACTAATATTGAGGGTGTAGCAAAAAAACTTGTTCTTCTTAAGTTTAAACTAAATTTCTATGCCAAAAACATCATTAATTCCAAAAATTCCATTTTGTGAAAAGGATGAAGTTAAGGGCATAGTTACGTAGGTTAACTTTGGGAAGTATGGATTGAAATGTAAACCAAAATACTTAGAAGTCTCTAAGAATAAATTCTTAGGAAAAACATCAATATCAAGGTTTTGTCAAAGGGAATCCATACTTAGGCCAAAGGGTTTGAAATTTTGAAAAGACGTGTTGATGTTTGTTTTCAATTATTTTGGATTCAAGCAAGTGTTAAACTAACTCTCAAACATGTACAATCCTAGATAGATCAAGTATGTATTTTTCAATAGGCTTACCATCATTGGAAGAGATGATTAATCCATGAAGATGAAGTGGACTCCTTTGCTTGGCGTGTTGACGGATTAGTATGGGATGACTACACTTGATCCATAAGGATATGAAGCGTAATATGCCACTAAATGTCAATTCCAATAAGATCAATCAACAAAATCAAACTAGGAATCCATTAAAACTTAGCATATTAAACTACAGAAAATTTAGAAACACCTATTCTAATCCATTGAAACTTATCCTATTGGGGGAGTGGTGTCACATTGATGTGGAATTATGACCCTTTCCCAATCTTGTGGATAAATGAGCCTGATTCGATTGATTCTCTTCGATCAATTCTATTGAAGAGAATTGATGAAACTGATGATAAATGTGTATTAAAACATGATTTAAAGCTAAATGAACACGATGCAAGCTATTTTAACATCATGTAGAGTAAGATGATTGATATGGATGTATGAAGAGCTAATATAAATAGATTTTAAGCTAAAAAGATTGAAACCTTAATTAACAAATAAGCTAAATGTATGCATCTATATTATCATGGAAGCTAAGCTAATATGCAAGTAAATTAAGCTAAAATGATATTAAATGTGAGTGCAAGTGAGAGTGATTTTAAAAACATAATTTTGATGTTAAAAGATTGGTCCATTTGTCTCCAAACAATGACCTATTTATAGGAGGACAAATGAGAAATGAAGGGTTGAGATCAAAAAAGTTAATCAATGGTCAAGGATGGAGAAAGTTGGAGGCATGGATCATGGGTTCTCATCAAGGGATGAGAATCAATGATGAGATTTAATCAAAGGTTCACCTTTATCCAAACACACTTTCAAAAGCTTTCCCTAAATTTTGTTGAGAATTTGTTTCGAAAAGGAATATTCCCCTTTTTCAAATGAGTGAAGAAAGAGAATGTTCTTTAGAATATTCCCATGGGTGAGGAAAATAGACATTTAGAAAATTAAAACAAAGTTTTAATGTGCAAAAGGAGAAGGAATATTCCATGGGAATATTCTTTGTGGAGGAATGTGAAAAGGAGGAATATTCCCTTTGCAAGTGGGGGGCAATTAGATTTATTAGTAATTGGTAATTAAAACAAATTTTTAATTATGCAATTTTTAAAAGAATTACATGGTATTCATTAAATAAATGATTTAATGAAAAGGGGAAAAGGTGATGATATTTAATTAAATAATTTGATTTATTCAATTTAATAGGATGAAATGTTATCATGAAAGGGTGAATTAACCCGATTAAATTAATTACGTTAATAGATGCAGATGACATAGATGGGATCGAGGATGAAACGGTGTTAGTATACCTGATTCATGTGCATAATATCATTCAAGACATTTTTAAGTAAATACATGAATATAACAATTAAATGCTTTGTTAAGTGTTATAGTAGTATTTACATATAACTTAAATAAGTAATGAATCAACTATAACAAGAAAGAGATGATATGCTATTATGTGTAATGCTCACTTCATTCCTTATAAATTTATAAAATTTCCTCTGCATTTTACTTCTCTGAAAAATTCTTTTACGCTCTTGTAAAATGCTTTATGGTTAGTTTTGATGGCACCATTTGTTCAAAGCATCACATAGACCTAGGTTTTCAAAAGTAATGTGGGATTTTCTAGACTTATTCATATCGCCTATAGCGGCTTGTTTGGATTGAATTATTTGATCTGGGGGTGTATTAGTAGTGCATATCATTCTTTTCGCACTTGGTAACTTCTATTCATTGATGCGTCTAGGTTCGAGTCATTTCATGAGGCCTCCAATTGAAGGTGTGTGCCCTTATGGTATCATTGTTGACTGTGTGCATGTGTCTGAGGCCAAAATGTGACTCTATATACCTTAGTGTAGCCTTGTCTCATCTTGCAGCTATGATGTAGTTGTATGTGAGGGTATGAAGTTATATGGTGCTCATTTGGAGGCCATATGTTGGGGTCTTAGGCTAGATGTGAGAGCATTTGTTGTGCATGTTTCATCTTCAAGCTGTTGAAGAACATTTCCAATAAGTAACGACGCTTCAATAAATATAGATATATTGATATATAACTATTGCTTTCATATATATCTTTTTGGCACATAGTTTACGTCTCATATATATTTGGTTTTATTCACCATTGGAATATCTTTGATTTTGGATTTTATTTTCTATGCAGGAAAAGAAGAAAAATAGAAAAACAATGGTAGAAGCTTAAGGCATGAGCACAAATAGTAGTAGTATTGTAGGATGCCAACTTGTAGTATAGTAGTATTGTACAAAAAGGAGTAGTAGTATATCATTTTATCTTGCGTTAGGAAACTTGTGTATTAGAGTTTGCCAGTATTATTTGATCCTTAATAGTAGTTTAAATATGATGACATCTTATGCAATTGAATGATTTGCATGGATAACAGTCTAAATATGAAATCTTTTGCAATTGAATGGGTTTCATGTGATATGTAATAAATTATATGTTAATTGGGTGGATTTTGTGTTTGTTAAATTAACAATATTGTTTGTTTGTTTAATGAATTCATCTTTAATTTTTCTAAGGGTTAACTTTAAACTTAACCCTTGGAAAAATTCATTACCTTAAAGCTATTTAAATTTTTAAACTAATCACTTGATATAAATTAAAATCTCTTATCAACAATATCTAACTTGATATTTGTAAGAATCACTATATGAATTTACTCTTTATTCTTTGCTTATGGAAACATCATCCTTTTAATAGATCTAGCATTCAAATTTAAAGAATCTCGGATTTGAGTTATGCTTTATACCAATAGCCCTTAGGAAATTACTGTTAATTTATATAGCTTGGATAGGTGTCTTCAAACCCAAGAATATTAATTAATTAATTATTTGATTCCTCTAGAGACTTCTAGAAACTAGTTAGTTAGGGTTTGTTAGAGTCTTGTTAATCTTAGCCATTGATTGTGATTAAATCATGGCCATTGATTTTTCAATGAGATGATTATAAAAGGGGATCAATGGGAATTGGGAGAACACACACTCGAGAAATATTTACAGTGATAGAAAATAATTTTTTAGTGATAGCAAATAGATTTGCAGTGATAGCAAGGGCATAGTGATAGCATTGGAGACAACAATAGTAGAATGTTATTAGGAGAAATTAAGGGAAGAATTTATAGAGAAGAATATTTTCGGAGCTCTACTAGTAAGAGGCAAGCAGTTTATGTATCACTTGATTTGCTGAAGTTTAATAAAATTACTCATTTGCAAAACTAGTTTTACCTTGAGGGTTTTTCTAGGGACAATTTGTCCAAAAATATTGTGTTTATTATTTTGCATATTTTCTTCTCTATTCTTGTGATTTTTATTTGTGAATTTGCAATTGTGTTATTTTAAATATTTGTTGTGAATTAATTTTTCATATTCAAATAATCTATATAGATAGGAGATTGATAATTAGTAACTGCAATAGAATTTTCAAATGGTATCAAAGCTGATATGAGGGCAGAAAAGGCTCAACACAGGCATAGGAAGGAAAAAGCGAGGGTTTATAAAAACTAGTTTGACCTCTTCAAAATTATTTGTTTTTGTTTTTTTTCTCATCTTTTGAGATTGCCTCAATAGGTTTAAGAGATCATGACATATTAGATGGAGCCTCGATTTTTGGTGTTTGGAAAGCCAAAATTTCTTTATTGCCAGAAGAGAATGGTATTAAGGAATATGTGATTAGTGTTGTAGTTGCACCTACAGATCAAACACAGTTCGTAGCATATAAGAAGGAAGATTCCAAGGTGAGGAGGTTGATTCTTGATGGTGTTAAGGACCATATAGTTTTGCATATCTTAGAGTTAGATACAACAAAGAAGATGTGGGACGTGATTTTGAATATGTACCAGAATGCTACCACTAACTAGAAGCTGATTCTCAGAGAAAATTTTAGGAATACCCATATGAATAAAGGAGATGTTACAAGTCACCTCACTAGGCTTAGACTTGTCAAGGATGAGTTCGTAGTTGTTGGAGATAAACCAGATGATGATGAGCTAGTACAAATAACCCTAAATGGGTTTACCAAGCAGTGGGATGTCTTTGTTCAAGTTATTAATGGATGAGACACCTTATCGAGTTGGGATTGACTATGGAGCGACTTCACTCAGGAGGAGCTTAGACTAAGTCTTGTCAGTGGAACCGACAATAATAGTAAAAAAGGTAAGGTGGAATAGGAAAATGTTTCCCTACTAAGAAAAGGGAGAGCGAAGAAAGGGTCTAGCAAAGGATCAAATCGTAAAAGTGGGAAGAAGAAGGACTTGTCTAAGATAAAATGCTATGGATGTCACAAGTTTGGCTAGTATGTCAGCAATTGCTCACAAAGGAAGAAAAATGAAAAGAAAGGCAAGAAGCAGATGACAACTTCAACAAGTGTAGATGAGCTCTCTAAAAGAATGGAGGATGAGTTTGCACTCATAAATTTTATGGTTAGCTCAACCTCATAGGGTGTTTGGTATATAGATAGTGGGGTGTCATTTCATATGACAAGAGTTAGAGAGTACTTCTCCAATTATAAGGAGGACATCATAATCCAAATTTCTATGGGAAACATTTCCAAACTCAATCCAGTTGGGAAAGAGACTATTCTATTTTAGAGGGATAATTTCAAGTTGATTCCCAAGCATGATGGGTACTATTTATAGGGAAACATGTGTTAATCAAGCATAAGGATTGGAAATCACCCATAGTTATTGGAGTTAGAAGTGACCGACTTTACAAGTTGCATTTTGATACTCATAAGGCACTTATGAGTAGTAGTAATCCTGGAGATCAAGGAGAGATATGGCATAGGAGGATGGGCCATATACATCATGGAGCACTTAAATTGCTTCGTGAGATAGTGACATGTGTTCCAGAGGTGAGCACAAAACATGATGATGTATGTAAGGGATGTGTGTTGGGGAAGTTTGCGAAAATAACTTTTCCAAGGAGTTACACTAGATCCAAGAGTGTTCTTGATCTAGTACATTCAGACATATGTGGACCAATGTCAACAAAGTCTCTTAGAGGATACAGGTACTTTGTTACTTTTATTGATGATTTCTCTAGGAAGACTTGGATATACTTCTTGAAGACCAAGGATGAGGTCTTTAGTTGTTTCTAAGAGTTCAAAGCTCTTGTGGAGAATTCAACAGGTAGGAAGTTAAAGGTTCTTCAGTCACACAGTGAAGGTGAGTACAAAGGGAAAGAGTTTAATGAGTTCTATACCAGGGAAGGAGTCAAGGGAGAGTGGATTTTTCCTTACAACTCGCATCAGAATGGGGTTGTTGAGAGGAGAATCATTCTATATCGAAGGCAACAAGGGCTATGTTGTATTACCAGGATATGCCACTTTACTTATGGGAAAAGGCATGTAGTACAATAGTATACATACAAAATAGGGTTCCACATAAGGTATTGGGAAAGATGACACCAGAGGAGGTGTTCTCAGGGAAGAAGCCATATATCAACCACTTCAGGATATTTGGAAGTTTCGCATTTTGTCACATTCCAAGGCCTGCACATTCCAAGTTAGATCAAACTACAAAGAGAGGCTACTTTTTGGGGTACAATGAGACCTCAAAGGCATATCATATATTTATTCCAGGGGCCAAGAGGATTATAGTTAGACATGATGTAAAATTCATGAAGGATAAGGCATTTAGGAGGTCTAGAGATTTTCCAGCAGATGATCAGAGTAAGTAGCCAATAGAAGCTCCAAGGATCGTTAAACTAGATTAGGGGCAACAAAGCTCGAGTACAGTTACTAGTACAAGCACAAGTTTAGGTGCTAAGAGTTCACAGATTATGGAGCAACAGATGCAATAGATCGAAGAGAAGCATTGGGAAGACATGGGGGTTGATATTTCATCCTCTGTAGTTGGTAACATAAACCATGAGGTTCAATAAACACATAGGGATACTGAGGAGTTTGTGGGAGCTCCTAGGATGAGCAGTAGACAATGGAGACAACCAGCCAGGTATAATGACTATATGGCATTAGTTAGTCAGTTAGTAGATAATGAGCCTTCCAGCTATCAGGAGGTGTACAATAGTAGGTGTGGCGAGATGCGATGGTTGAGGAATATACCTTAATAGTGCAGAATGATGTGTGGGAGGTTGTGCCTAGACCGATATATAGGGTGATGGTTTGATCACGCTGGATCTATAAGATCAAGCATGATGTAGATGGTAGCATCGAGAAATACAAGGCAAGGTTCGTGGCAAAGGGGTTCTCTCAAAAGGAGGGAATAGACTATGAGGAGACATTTTCTCCAGTGGCCAGGTATACTTCTATATGAGTCGTGATCTCACTTGCAACACAGATGGGATGGAAAATCCATCAAATGGATGTCAAGACAGTGTTTCTTAATGGTGAATTGGTAGAGGAGGTAAACATAGAACAACTAGAGGGATTTGTAGCACACAATAACAAAACCCACATGTGCATATTGAAGAGAGCTTTGTATGGACTCAAGCAGGCTCCTAGGGGATGGTATGAGCGCATTGATAGATACTTGCAAGGAATGGGATTCATGAAAAGTGAGATGGATGCTAACCTCTACTACTTGGTGGTTTGGGGTTGATGTTATCATTCTTGTTCTATATGCGGATGACTTATTTTTAACAAGTTCACTAGGGCTCATAAAGGAGTGCAAGAGGGACCTTGCAACAGAGTTTGAGATGAAGGATTCGGGGCTTATGCACTACTTTCTAGGCATGAAGGTGTGACAAATAGATGGAGAGATTTTCCTTGGACAAGGGAAACACTACATCAAAATATTGAGGAGGTTTGAGATGGAGGATTGTAGAGCCATGTCTACTCCTATGATCACAAATTGGAAGAAGGTAGACACATCCAAGGAGAAGGATGTAGACCCCACCTTATATAAGTAGTTGACTGGATCTCTCATGTATTTGGTCAACACTTGGCTAAATATATCCTTTGCAGTAAACTCTCTTGGTCAATTCATGGTTGAATTGAAGAGAGTGCATTGGACAATGACAAAGCATGTGTTGCGGTATTTGTGTGGTACAATCGAGTATGAGAGCATATATGCTTGAGGTGATGGTATCAGGTTGATAGGCTATACTGATGCAGATTGGGCAGGCAATACAATGGACAAGAAAAGCACTTCAGGGTACTGCTTCAGCTTAGGATCAAGAGTTGTCTCTTGGTACAATAGGAAGCAAAAGTTTGTGGCTCTGAGTTATGCAGAAGCATAATACATAACAGCTAGCATGGTGATGTGTGAGGCTATATGGCTTCAAAAGTTGTTGGTAGCCTTGTTTGGTCAGAAGGGTTGAGACTATAGTGATACATTTTGACAATTAGAGTTGCATCAGGTTGTCTGAGAATCCGGTGTTTCATGACAGTTCTAAGTATATAGACATTAGGTATCACTTCATTAGGGATTGTGTATAGTGAAGTATTGTTTAGCTACAATATATACCTACAAATCAGTAGGTAGTAGACATTTTGAAAAAGGCATTGGGGAAGGAAAAATTCATCTTCTTTAGAGATATGTTGGGTGTCATGTAGAACACCTTCCTCACTAAGAGGGAGTGTTAATTTATGTAGCTTGGAAAGGTGTCTCCAAACCCAAGAATATGAATTAATTAATTATTTGATTCCTCTAGAGACTTCTAGAAACTAGTTAGTTAGGGTTTGTTAGATTCTAGTTAATCTTAGCCATCAATTGAGATTAAATCATGGCCATTGGTTTTTCAATGAGATGATTATAAAAGGGGATCAATGGGAATTTGGAGAACACACTTGAGAAAGATTTGCAGTGATAGCAAGGGCATAGTGATAGCGTTGGAGATAGCAATAGTGGAATTTCAGCAGGAGAAATTAAGGGAAGAATTTTCGAAGAAGAATATTGCTAAAGCTCTATTAGTAAGAGGCAAGCAGCTTATGTATCTCTTGATTTGCTGAAGTTTACTAAAATTCCTCATTTGCATAATTGGTTTTCCCTTTGGGGTTTTTCCAGGGACAATTTATCCAAAAATATTGTGTTTATTATTTTGTGTATTTTCTTCTTTGTTCTTGTGATTTTTATTTGTGAAATTGCAATTATGTTATTTTTAATATTTGTTGTGAATTAATTTTCCACAGCCAAATAATCTATATAGATAGGAGATTAATAATCAGTAACTGCAATAGAATTTTCACAATTAAAATAATTTGGTAAAAGCGAAAGTAAAATTTTTTGTGCCAATATTCACCTACTAAACTATTTATCTCTATCAAGAATATGTAACTTCTATTTTATGTGAAAGGCCATATGAATCAAGATAACTTTAGTTATGTTGTAGATCTATTAGTTGAATTATAAAACTTCCTATTTAACGTTGGAAAATGTTAGTAATGGACATATAAACACTAACTTTGTGATCTTAGTAATGAATATAAAAACATTGACTTTGTTGCATATCACAATCAAAATAAAAATCTCTAACTTTACTTAGTTAAGTCTTTTTTTTTTTTTTTTAGACTGCAGGAATCGGGTAGCACGACCCCCTATAAACTGCAGTGCGCCTGGTAAACTTTTTAACGTGACTGGCGGCGCTAGCGCGACACGCCCTCCGGTACCACGGGACGGGGGAGACTAGAACTCGTGACCAGCAGAGCCGCAACGGAATTACTTAGCCAACCGAGCTAGGGCCCCCGCCCTACTTAGTTAAGTCTTAAAAACCCTTGTATTTAACTAATTTATGATGTCAATACTTATATGGTCTAATTTGGTGTTAAAATGTAAATATTCATAATGATTTATTTTATATTATAAATTCTAAATATTATACATTATAATTTATAAATTAGAAATATTATAAATACATATTAATTAAAATTTATAAATACTATAAATACTAAAATCAATTATAAATTATTAAATTTATAGTATATTAAATAATATTATTTAAAATGTTATATATTAAATTGAATGATAAAAAATATTTAGATAATACTCATGTTCTTTAGCAATTCATTAAATACATTCATTATTTCCAATTTCATTATCATTAATTTTAACTCTAATCCTAATAATTATTGATCATATTTTGTATGTACGATGGAGCAACAAGTAGTTACATGATTAGATTGGATTAGTTTTTTCTATGAGTATTTTTTGCCATTTAATCTGAAATGTGAAAAAAAATAGTAATTAGTGATTAGTAATTATTGTACTAGTGTAATTCTTTCCGCTAGGGCAACAATGGGGCATCTGAAAAAAATTAGAATTATTTTGAATTTTGATCTTGGCAGCATCAATCTTTGAACCAACACAACTGGTACATTGCTTCAAAGAGGGGCAACATGTAGACACTCAAATTATTAATTTTTACTATTAATCAAATAAAACAATTTATTAGATTAATTCACTAATTAAAAACTGTGTAGGTATTTTCAATAATTTACCGGAAGCATTCTCAATCATTACATTGATTGTGGAATATCATATTTATTAAACATATACCAAATTAGCAGCTTGGCCATGACTGAAGTAATATGTCAAATTGGCGGCTTGGCCATGACCAATAAAAACAACATATAGCAAATAAGTTCTTGCCTTTGCTGTGGCCTAAAAAGACATATGCCAAAATGGTGTCTGGCTTAGCCGTGACCTAAAAACTACTATATTACAAACTGATGTCTGACTCTGCCTCGAACTGAAAAAAAAAGCCAAATTGGTGGACCAAAAACAACATATGACATCCATTAGGGCTTGGGGAGTGGTAACTGGTAAGTCAGTGTGCGTATTGCAAAGATAACCAGGTTTGAACTCTGATGATATAACTTCAAACTCGGAACCAAATACTTATAAATTTTAATCTACACTAAAAAGATCGAACTATGACCTTAAGAAAGGAACTCACTTTTTAAGCCGTTGCAATCCTAATTGGCCTCTTCCTTAGAAATGATCTACAGAGAACATTAATTAGGCATATAGCTTGGCAATTGACCTAACCTAACGGCCTTTACCTCTTACACCAAATCACAATAAGCTTAACTGATAAAAATCTAAATTGTTTACAGAGGAAAATCCTCTGTAAACAGCAGCGTCTAATCTGAAGCCTAAAGATAAAATTACCTGAGGGGTTGGGTCGACGAGAGCGTAAACACACTGGTAGAAGTGGGTACCGCAGGCCACCTGAGTGAGCGAAATGGTGTAAGGCTTTACAGTCCTGCAGGCGGCTTCCAATCTGGAACGGGCCTCGGCCTTGCTCATTCTCTGCGCAACCACGGTCACATGAGGCTCAAACGAAGGCCCTCCAAATTCGCTTCTCAGCTTGCTCATAACTTCCTGAATGCCCTGCCTCTTCTCAGGGGCTGCCATTGCCCACACCGAAAACAAACACTCTTCCTCTTCCGCTCCCGACGCCATGCTCGTTGCCAAATGTTTACTGCTGCTTACAATGGCTGTGCCCCTGTTTCCAATATATTTCTTCTTTGGGCGAATATTTCCTTGTTCCTTCGAATATTCAAACAAGCGTGCTCCATGGATCGATGGAAGTGGCCAGCCCAAAAGAGTTGACATCCATTAAATTTTATGAAAATCGTTTTAAAGTGGGTGTGAATCGACCCAGGAGGTAAAGTCGGAGCTGGGCTCAAATCTCGAAGAAAGATTTCAAGCCTTCTCTAGGAATCCCATCAGTAAACAATTGTGGACAGCTTGAACTCGATTAGTTTGTCGACTTACGATGGACAAGATGCGCGATACCCCAAAAATTACACCTATAACTAATTTATTATACATAATATGACCGATAATGTTGGCGTCACTATTATGATATGAATACTTGTTTTTGAAGTCTTATAATAATAGAATTCATTTTGTAATAAAAA
>VDFB02058247.1:0-17332 GCA_007258455.2 Sequoia sempervirens
AAAATTAGTATGAGGATAGGAACTAGCAAGAATGATGGCTAAGTCCAATCTAGATGTTCCATAGGTTTGCATCATGGAAGGGGAAGAAAATTGGGTGTCAAGCATAGAAAATACACAGTGGTACACTAACATAGCATACTATCTCAAGCATATGAAGTGTCCTGAAGGACTAAATGACAATCAAAGGACCTTAAAACTTCATGCCACAAAATATGTCTTCATGAATGGAGATTTGTACTAGAAAAATGGGGATGGTATATTATTGTTGTGCTTGGATGAAGCACAAACAAAACATATTTTAAAAGAAATGCATGAGGGTCTATGTAGAGGACACTATTTGCAAAGAATGCTACACACAAGGTGCTAAGACCAAGTTATTATTGGCCCAGGGTTTTCAATGATGCCTATAATTATGTAAGAAAGTGTGATGCATGCCAAAAATTATTATAGGAGGATTTAGACATTCTTGAGCCCATGCCAGACATTATAATAGTTCTCAATAGTAATGCCCAAACCATCATGGAACCCAAGCCAAGATGCCTTTGCAAAATCTCCTACAAGTCTATAAGTTCATATTATAGGAGGATTTAGACATTCTTGAGCCCATGCAAGATAGGATAGAACAATTAGTAGAGTTAGATGAGATCAGAAATCTAGCACAAAAGCATAATCAAGAATTGTAGTCACAGATGAAATACTTATTTGACAAGAAAAAAAAAGATAGAAATTTTGAAATAGGAGATATGGTCCTTATGTGGAATGCCAGAGGTTAAGAAAAGGGAAAACATGGGAAATTTGAAGCCTTATGGCTTGGACCATTTGTTATCAATGGAAAGTGTGGGGAAGACTCATACTAGTTGCAAAATATGATAGGAGAAAGTCAAGAATTTCTAGTGCATGGAAAATTCTTGAAGCATTTCTTTTCTTAAGAAATATTATTCCATGCACAGTAGTTTTAAGATTCCTTTTCTTTTTTCTTTCTTTTACCACCTTCACTCAAGGTTTTCTCCCCAGAGATAATGTTGGATTCTTCTAATGACCTCACAATCATTCATCCCCAATTGGAGCCACTATTAGGACTAAAAATCAGCCTCAATTTTCCCACCAGTCCTCATCACCTTAGTGTAACCATTTAAATTTACACCATGGGAATTTTTCCTTAAAACCATCCCATTTACATAATAAACCTCCATTTGTCATAGTCATAATCCTTGAACTTATTTTTTTCAAAAAAATTATCCCAAAAATGCCATTTTTACCTCCCCATAATCGCCACTTGGGTAAATCCAAACTTTCTCTTAGGCTCATCAATAGAACAAACACATATCAACGGGACAATGTCATTTTGAAGAGAGTTGTATCTTACTCCCTTCAATGGGTTGATAGAGCAACTTGACATAAAATATTGAAAAGAGTATCGTATATCGAAGAGACATGTTTCAGTGTCCCCTCGAAAGCCTGAAAAGAGAAATATCGAAGACACTTGAACTTTTCAAAGAGAGATGTTATCGTGTCTCTCCGATAGACCGAAATGCAAGACACCGAAACTGCATAATATTTCAATTGTGTCAAAATGCATTGGCATTCAGGAAACAAAAAAATCTCTCAGACATAACCGATTATTATGCTAAAATAATTAATGAATAGATATCAAATCCAAGACATGGTTGGCGGAATGACAATTTTGAGGAGACATTAGATTATCATGCTAAGTGGTGTATAAGTCCCTTCAACATTACGAAAACAATTGGAAAAGAGATATCAAAGAGAAAAGCTTATATCAGAGAGACAATAATGAGAGTCGCTTCGATCACTCTAATAACAAAAAGGGGAAGATCTCAGAATATAAATAAAGTAACACTGAGGAAATAGTTTTTGAAGGGACTGTAAGATATCGAAGGGAAGTAATTGCATGTCCCTTCGAAACTCCAAAAAGAGGAACAAAGGCACAAAGACATAGAAGGGAAAAGGAGATATCGGTGAGAGTGGAATCATAGTCCCTTCGATACAGCAAAAAAAGTACTCCTCACCTAGCTGACATGACCGGTGAAGTTTTTGAAGAGACAACTAACATTAATGCCACCATTGATTAGCAAGTTGGAAAGAACAACATTTATGAACTAGAGTTGAATGCTATATTCATACACAAGTTGGAGCTGAAATTGGAGAACGCAGAATTGCTCAATAGTGGGGAAACTGAGAGGAGGTGACATTGGTTCAAGTAAGTATCTGAGACTCAACTGAAGATTTTTATCAAAATTACTTGAATTACAAAGAGCTAGGGTTTTAAAATAATTGAAGGAACATCATAAAAACCTAAAGTAAAAAGACAAAAATAGAAATGAGGTTGTTAAATCAAGACTTAATTGAACAATGTCCCAACTCTAGATCAAGGTCCAAGAAAACAGTACAACTAAATCCTTCAATTAACTAGAAGATAAACAAAGAAACCTAGGTGATGTATGGACTCCACAATGAGGATATGATATGTTCATACACCACTATAGGAAAAAGTATAGGTATAAGCATGTGTCCAATACATGAAGGATGAATCTAGGAAATCTTGTGATGTCAAATGTCTTTATTAATGTAGAACTGATCAGAGTACTGGCTAAAATGTATAATCCCAAAACCCAGACAATTCATTTACATGACGAGTCACATTTTCTCCCAATTACCAAGGATTATACTTCTATGGTTTTCCAATTGGATTCGTCTATGAATATGCCACTTAGAATTAGAGATATTTTGGAAGAATATCATACCATGGACACAAGTTACAAAAGGTGGAGACTGCCTCTCCATAGACCCTGAGACATATGAAATAAGCTCAAAAGGTTTTCTAGTGATGAACAACCTCCATTTTTTGTTGAATTGTTTGTAGAGTATTACCAATATACCTACTACTTGAATGGAAAAGTCTTAGGGATAGATGTTCTTGCTGAAATGTCTATAGCTCATATGGTCTTAGCAACAAACATTCAAAACCAAGATACTAGACCATTCGATTATGCAGAATATTTGGCAAAAGTTGTGAACAGGTTACTTACCTCTATAAAAAACAATAGTGATGCAATCTATTTCAGACAGTATTCTTTGCTTATGCATATGATTTTATATGGACAATCTATGGGGATTTGGGGTGAAGAGTTAAGAATCAAGGACCCGGATGATGATGAAAACATAAGACTAGTACAAATGTGGACCTCAATTTGGGATAGTAGGTGTGGGTGGTCCCATTATTTATACTTTAAAGAATACTTTGTGAAGCCCTTGTATAAATTGTTTGGCCATCCTTGTGATTACAACTTGTTCCTAGAAATACAAAGATTTCTTAGACCCAAGGAGATGGATCCAAGGGGAAAATTAAGCCGCAACTAGGGAGACTGGTACACATATGATGATTGCACTATGATTAGGGTGTATGGATTCGAAGTAGCCCCATTCCTTTTACCTAGAACAGTTCCTGATATAATTTCTCACTTAGAAATAGTGAGGCAGTTGGCTTATTTAGACTGCATGATCTCAAAAGTTATGGTAAGCAATTGCATGCCCAAGACTTTATGTTTTGGTGATTTTCTATTATTTCAGAAAAATGATACAATTCTATTGGCCTCAAGTTAGACCATTATAGCATGCCACAATGGAACAAGAGAGAGAAATTTGACCCCGAGCATTTTATTCACAATGCCAAAATGACATAGAAATTGAAAAGGTATGAACATGAGGTCTTTGGTGATGATGTAATCAGAAATTGTGATGAGTCTCAAGTGGCCAAAAGGAGAGCTATATACAATAGGATAATGATGGAATAAGTGTGGATGAATAATCATAATCCATCATATACATAAGCCTTTCATGAAATACATGACCCTTTGGAGAGATTTGAGCAATTAATCTTGCATGAAGATGAATTGACTAAGGATGTCCCTCTTATAGCCTTCAAGAAAAGAAGAGATACTTGTTCTGGGAGGAAAAGTAAAAATATAATGATGTGTGAAGAAGACACTAAAGAGAAGGATGAATTTACACAAGTAAATGCACTTATCATCCCACAATATGAGTTACCTCCAGAGAGGAGTGTTGTCTTGTTTGAAGCTTCAAACAAACTTTTTCATGATGTGAGGCATTGTGCCAGTCAAGAATTTACTTTAGAAAATACTTTTGTTCAATCCCCAGAATTCAGATCATTCATTTATGAGTATAAGTGATGCAGTCAAGGTAGGAGGGTCCAATGAAGGACTATCCAACCTTTCAACCTAATCCACTAACTCCATGATCATAGCAAATATGCAACGAAAGCTAACAACTAATCAACAGAAAGATAAAATATATTTATGAACACATGACACCAGATATATCCTAGGAAAACCCTAACAAGGAAAAACCCAGCCTTCAAAGCCCATTCCTCATATATTATAACTTCAAATCAAATTACACATGCCTCATGGGATTTACAAATTCTAGGTTGCAGCCTAGGGATTACAAAAGATTTATATGTCAACATTCTTCCATGATATGATTATGCTAATTCTCAACTTTTTGCTCTACAACTTCTTCTGCTCTCTGCTCTACCTTCTTCTCTATTCTGCTTTTTCATTTTGCTTCATAACTTCATGTTATCAATTCCCTCCTCATAGATTCCTTGTAACAAATCCTTCTCCTTCATTTATATCCTCCACAAGTCTTCTAACCATTAACAAGTTAGCCTAATTACAATGGCTAATTCTCAATTTTTTTCTCTACAACTTCTGCTCTCTGCTCTACCTTCTTCTCTATTCTGCTACTTTTTCGGATCAAAACACTTCTTCATTTTGCTTCATAACTTTATGTTATCAATTCCCTCCTCACAGATTCCTTGTAACAAATCCTTCTCCTTCATTTATATCCTCCACAAGTCTTCTAACCATTAACAAGTTAGCCTAATTACAATGGCTAGCCTAATTACATGTACACACAGATAGGTCGGGCCCAAACATAAGGTATTGCTCTGAAAATACATAGAACTACGTGTGATTCTCCCTAAAGGTCAACCAGGTCCTATAATTCATTAAATAATGTTCCTTTAAGCTCTGGAAGTCACAAATTTGCTCTGCAAGCCAATTAGACTTCACCGGACACTTTCGAGTTTTCTCTATGAACACAAGTAATCTTCTGATAATGATATCTCTTTGGGAGAAAATCCAAATGATCTAAATTTATGATATTTCATAGCTCATGGTGTCTAGTAACTAATTCCAACTTCGTACCCTCTGACATGCAAATGCGGTAAAATGCAGTATTCTCCAAGTTCGCTCTCTCTGGTACTCTACAACTAAATGTTCACTGTCCCAACCAATTTGAATGCTTCTGGATGCTCCTGCATCAAACTCTCAGGGTTATTTGAAAATTGATCCTCTTCGCTTTGATCTGTATTGTGTCAACTCGATGTTGTCTCTTTGAATTGGTTTTGCGATATGTCCATAGGTGCTTGCAACTGCCTCAAGGTCGGCGGTCTGTTCAAGTCCACCCTACAAAATTGCCTCAAGTGTGATCTAGATTTGGTGATCTACTTGCAAGCCTTGCATTGCCTCAATGATCGGCGATATGAGAAAGTCTTCTCTACAATTTTCCTCAAGTTCTTCATCTTTTCAAGGTCTAGGTTCAGTGATCTACTTGCAAGCCTTGCATTGCCTCAATGATCAGTGGTTTGAGCAAGTCTTCTCTGCAAGTTGCCTCAATATCAATGTCTACTTCAATGAAATAAGAGTCAATCAATGCATACATGCATCCTCCAGAACAACCAACTACTTCTTGATACAATATTGAATTATCTCTACAACACTGTCTAATCTTTGATTCCAGATATAATTTCCTCATCAGGATCTTATAGTTTATTTCTGCATATACTATTCTTATACTATTATTTGTTTCCTTATCCATATTCACTTCAATCTGGTGTACGAACCTTCTCTTTTAGTAGGATATTTGTCACTTCTCCTTTCTTTACAATATGAATCCCATTTTCCTATTATGCTTCACACCGGTTCACACAAACTTTCTCTTGAACTGTTTTCTCAGGTGGTTTTATACAAACTTGCATTGGTTTCTTAGATGTTCAGTTTACAATTGAATTCTCCTTAAGATCAATGCTTCACCTTCTTCTGGTTTCTCTATCATATCTGATGACTCAAAAGGTTCTTCCTCTGCATAAACTATCTTTGTATTATTTACTTTTTCTCCTTCATTAGATTCTCCGGTAGTAGGTTATTTATGACTTTTAATGCTTGATTCTTTTCTCCTCCAAACTTGTAAACATATTCTTTTGAATGATCTTCTATCAAATCATCTTTCATCTCTTCTACATCCTTTACTGTGATAAGAATTGTGACTCTTGTCGTCTCTCCCTTTGTAGTTTGAATAATTGTCCTTGTTTTTCTCTGCATAAGGTCTTCTTTCTCTATATCTTGATCCCTCTTTTCCTCCAACATATGAAAACTTCCATCTGTACAACCTTTTGAACATACAAGTAACATGTTTCCATTTTGCTTCATCAATCCATCCACAATCCATCTGCATACAATTTGTCATTTGCTTTCTTCTTCTCATTCTATTCCAACACATCTTTTTAGAATGATTCCTTAATCCACAGAGCATACAAGGGTGTAGATCCCATCATAATTCCTTTTCATTTCCATGCCTATTACAATGTGAACAATACATATCTTTTCTTCCCTGATTTGACTTGTTTGAACTTGTAACATCCTTACCTTTGTCATATCCAAGGCCTTCACTTTTGGGTCTCATTATTGGTTTAGTAGGTTTTGTAATTCCTTCTTGATGCTTTCCCAATCCTTTTCCTTCATATCTCATTCTTTGTATGATTTTGAAACCAATACCATCACCAACAATCATGGTCTTAGTTACATTGTTATCTTCAATCTCACTTCCTAAAGGGGCTTCTACAACATCACACAAATCATTAGTATCACAAGAAACATCACAAAGTTCAGGCTTAGATCTCAAATTCTCATTCTCCTTCTTGCATGCTACAAGTGACTATTCCAACTAATTAACATATTCCTTCAAGTCAAATATTTCATTCTTTTGCAAACTGTTCTCCTTGTTCATCTCTTTCAAAATTTCCTCTAGATCTTTGTTCCTCTTTTCCACCTTTACAAACAACTTGAATCCTTCTTCCAATTATGCAAATCTCCTTTCAACATCTTCAAACAACTTTAGCTCTACTTCTAATTCTTCATTCCTTCCTTTTATATTTTTCAATTCTTCTTCAAGAGCATCATATTTATCTTCTCCTAGTTCCTTCATCCTTTTCATCAATTATGAATTACACTTCTTGATTTCACACAATTCTTCTTCCAGAGTATCCCTTTCGCATATTAGGGTTTCATTTTCTTTCTTCATCCTCTTTCCAAATTTCCCCATTGAAACAAATCAAATGAATAACTAAATTTGAAAAGCTTACTCGAATCTTTCTCGCCTTGATCTTTCTTTTACGTTGACACTTATTACTTCTAGGGTTTCGCACTTCTCCAACACTTTCTATCCTCTCAACAGGCACACAATAACCAAACAACATATTCACAACCAACTTGATACCATTTGATGCAATCAAGGTAGGAGTGTCTAATGAAGGACTGTCTAGCCTTGCAACCTAATCCACTAACTCCATGATCATAATAGATATGCAATGAAAGCTAGCAACTAATCAACAAAAAAACAAAAGATATTTATGAACACATGACACCAAATATATCCTAGGAAAACCATAATAGGGAAAAACCTAGCCTTCAAAGCTCACTCCTCATATATTATAACTTCAAATAAAATTACACATGCCTCATGGGCTTTACAAATTCTAGGTCGCAACCCAGGGATTACAAAAGATTTATACATCAACATTCTTCCATGATATGATCCTGCTAATTCTCAACTTTCTACTCTGTAACTTATTTTTCTCTTTGCTCTACCTTCTTCTATATTCTACTACTTTTTCGGATCAAAACACTTCTTCATTTTTCTTCACAACTTCATGTTATCGATCCCCTCCTCACCAGTGCCTTGTAACAAATCCTTCTCCTTCATTTATATCCTCCACAAGTCTTCTAACCATTAACAAGTTGACCTAATTACAACAACTAGTCAGGTAACATGTACACATAGATAGGTCAGCCCCAAACATAAGGTATTGCTCCAAAAATACATAGAACTTCATGTGATTCTCCCTAAAGGTTGGCCAGGTCCTATAATTCATTGAATAATGTTCCTTTAGGCTCCGCAAGTCACAGATTTCTTCACAAGATGATTAGACTTCACTAGACACTGTCAGCTTTGCTCTATGAACATAGGTAATCTTCTGATAATGACATCTCTTCGAGAGAAAGTCCAAATGATCTAAATTTTTGATATGTCATAGCTCATGGTATCTAGTAACTAATTCCAACTTCGCAGCCTCTGACATACAAATGTGGTAAAATGTGGTATCCTCCAAGGTTGCTCTCTCTGGTACTTTGCAACTGAATGTTCACTATCCTAGCTGATTTGAATGCTTCTGGATGCTCCTGTATTAATAAGGGTAAAGTGATAAGAGAGAAGATGAAAGAAATTAGTCTGGAATAGGAATTTGATGCCCTGAGAGAACTAAAAAAAGAAGTTGACAAAGAAATCGAGAATATCACTCCTAAAAGAGGGTGAGAACTACTACAAGAGGCTGGGGTTATTCTCCTCCCAAGATAGGATATCAGCTCAACCATAGTTTTTGATAGTTTCAGGAGAAGGAAGAATCAAACTTTACAATTAATAGATGATACAAGCGATAAGATTTATACTGGTTCAAAATATAATCTAGACAATGCCACTTTCTAGATTTGGGCTCTATATCCACCAAGGAAGAGGCCCACACTTATTAATGTCCTAATCAAGTCTTTGTCCATCTTTTAGTGCAGAGAGTGGGAGATACAGACCCTATCGAAACAACTAAATTGAACATCAATGTTGTTAAATTCAACAAAACACAAATTGAAAAATTGATAAGAGACAATAAGAGGCTTGCTAACTACAAAGATAAATTACCTTCTTCCTCAGGCCTTTATTATCCATAGGTGGATTGTGAAAGTAAGGAGCTAGAAGCCATGTTTGAAACCATATACTGGAAGTGAAAGAATGAAATAATTATATAGAAACATGATGAATTAGGAAAGAAGTTGAATATCACTAAGTTTGAAATGGCTTCAAAGTTAATAAATAAGAGATTTGAAAAGGTTCTCAAGAAAGCTAATAAGGTGTTGACAATCCACAACAAAACATTTGCAGCTTATCAGGAACACAATAGATTACATCTTAGAATGAAGGAGATAAAAGAAGTGATAGATACCAAGGAGAATGTTGGTGAACAAGTGTTCAAAGAATATAAATAATTAATGGATATGCATGATAAATATTACACCATGCTGACACAAGAAATTAGTGATTTCAACCAACCTTTGAATATGGTTGTACCAAATTTTTTTGATGATGAAGGGGAGTTAAAATAACAAGGTGTATGGAAGGATGAGCTCACCCAGTATTTACTAGTGGCCCTTGATGAAGTGAACGATGAAGCAAAAGTGGTAGAAAATGTACATTTACAATTGGAAAGGATTTTTACTCTAGAATTTGCTATGAAAGATATCAACAATGTTGATACTTATGCTAAAACAAGATATATCAAGCACTTGTCTAAATTTAACATATTTATTGCTCGAACAACATGAGAAACAGAAGTTATCAAAGTCTCGCAACACTTGATGCATTATTATGTAGTATGGACCTTGAGTAGATCTTGGTGATCATGGGTACCTAATGAAGACTAACAGACTATGGTGCATCACAAATTGTTGTGAACTTCTTTAGTTATTTCTTGTTTATTTGTAAATATAGTTGTTAATATTTTAGTAAAGCATAATTGAAACAATGCCACTTTTGATGTAATAGCCTGAAGCTTGTAGCTTCCCATCTATAAGGGAAAACAAGGCCATATTTTGGAATCATATTAGATTAGGATCATCATATAGCAGTAGGAGAGATTATCAGTAGCAGTATCATTCTCTATAAACATATAAAATACTTTTGATATGTATCGAATCATCTTTTGAAGTAATATAATGGAGGAAGTTTGAATTCGGTGGTACAATTTCTGGTGTTCAATTGTTATGTTAATATTAATTCTTATATGTTATTTGGCATCTCTGGAGTGGTCTGTCTATGTTATTCAAATTAAGTATAACAATATATATTTAACTTGTCAAGACACATTTTTTGCACTTGTGTGATTTCCTTGATTGGTTTCTATGGGAAGAGAATTAAATTCCTTTTGAGAAATCATCTTTAATAGGTTCCTGCCTAGGATTAAAGTCCTTTTAAATTGATTTTCTTAACTGGTTTCCTTCACATCAAAATTAAAATCCTTTCAAAACTTCATAGTAACTTAGGGTTATATCACTAGGATTTGTAAGAAGACTGACAAACTTGCATGTTTATAGAAGGTATAAACATCCAAAAGTGTCGAACAGTTAGAGTTAAGCTGAGAAAGATGATCCACATATATTACACATCTCGACTCCATTTACCCAATAGGATTAGGCACTAGTCATATTCATTTCAAGCAATACACTTTATAAACCTTGTTCATACATTCATCTCTCAAAACGTTTATAGTAGGATTAGTTGTTAGCCTTGCATCTATTTCACTTATACATGCTACTGTGAATAGATTGCCCAAGTTAGATATTACACACATAACTTTTAAATCTACTCCATCATTTAGGTACACTCACCTAGGTCTAGCAGAGCCTAAAGTGAGAGGGGTTCTCAACCATATCAATTAACCTCATTCATTAGCCAAAAATGTTACCAAAGAGCTTGGCATCCTCTTAAGGTTTACAACATGTGTTTTTGAGACCTAACACATTGCAAAATATATTCTAGGCTCAAGAGAAACATTCAAACTCAAGCACATAATCATCCCCAACATAGGTGAAATCACAATACTATGTCTCACTTTTTGCCCAAGATGGACATTTACATCAATATTTTTAATTGAATCTTCATCTTCTAAGACCTATAGTAGCTAAACTGTTAAGAATTTGAAGATGATGTGAACTAGTATTATATGGAAATTTGTGTGTAGATTCTAAATATATATATTTTAAAAATTTCCAAACTAAATCATGAATCTTTCAACATCTCTTGTAATAACTAGTTTTAAATAAAAAATATCATTTTCAAAAAGTAACTTTTGCGTTGTCCAACATAAATTTTTTTCTATAAAGGATATTTTTTTCATATTTTTTTGTTACATATATTTTTTTAATTAATTTGTGAAGTCATTGTAACTATAATTTGGACATATGTGTGTGTTGTCCAACCTAACTTGTTGTGTATATATAGAAATCCAATTTTATTTTTTTTGGTGAAATAAGGACATCAATACCTAAGGAAAGCATATTTTTTGAATTTTTTACAATGTTTTACTACTTTTCCACCTCTACAAAATGAAGAGCTTGATGTTCGGAGAAAAATCTATGTTTAGTAAAAATTAAAAATTAAAACATATCAAAACTATACTTGTTGGAAATCTTGTTTCAAGGGCTACAATCTTGCAAAATATAATCTCTAAATGATATTATTTCATCCCTGAAAAGGTAAAGAAAAAGTGTTTTTTTGCCAGCATTTTGATAGGTGCAAAGAAGACTCCATTGTGGGTATGATTTAATACAAGAGGGGTTCTATCTAAGGGGGTCTTATCTATCCCTCTTCAATTAAAACCCTTTATATGGAACCTCTCAATGCTTAAATCATTAGTTTTTCTAAAAAAAGTGATTTCAAGCAAAAATCAACATGTCCCAAAAATGAGACACACTATTGTAGAAGCACCCACATCAAAATTTTCATCTTCATCATAAAGAAAGAATTTGAACTAAATTTGTTCATTTTAAGGACAATGGATAACCAACATACCTCATTTTCACATGTATTGATGCATAATTCATCAACACAAAGATTAGGATCATGAAACACCTTGTGCGAAGAACTACATTCTTCAAATTGTATCAGTGTTTTATCTTTATCTTGGCAACTTGATGTGGCACATATTCTACTAAAATTATACTTGTGGTACATTTCTTTTTTCATGTTCATTTCTATAGTAGATATTTTATGAGTCTTTTGAAGCATAATTTGCAAGAGGGAGAAAAAAATATTGAGCTCAATTAATAGCTTTTCATATGCATCCACACAATTACCATCCAGGTAGTCAACAAGGGCAAGGTCTTCAAGAAAAATATCATTGGCTACACTAATACTATCACCAAGTGCAACCATGTCTAAGTCGTCCTCATACAAACTACGTTTAATAGCCCAAATAGAAAAAAGGGACAAAAGAGGGAAATACTTCAAAGAAAGAATTAATTTATTGTTCATCGCTTATGTCAAAATCATGTGTACATTCTATACGATCATCTTCAAAAGATAATTCATCCAATTTCTCACTTGTACGCACAACTTTCTCTTCATCCACCTCACTTTTCCTAATAGTAGGGTCATGTTCCTCACTCTCAAACTAGGCATTATCATTAATCTCTTTGTTAACATTTTCCATAGACGAATGATATGACTAAAGGTAGGAGCACACACTATCATCTTCATCTATATTGATTTCATATAATGCACTAGATCCTTCTATCCACTTTAAAACACAATTATTAATTGATAGTGTGCTTGAACCACATGAAATACTAATGCCATCGCTTTCCACAATGGACTATTCATCATCAATAGCTTTTGTACCTATGGATAGTGATTTTTTAATCATATCATTTTTCATCATCTCAATATAATCAAGGAGCCTACATTCTTGAGTCATGCTCACCAAATTAAATTCTTCTCATATTGAACCAAAGCCTAAAGTAACATCATAGGCTCCGAGAAACATGTCAATACAAAAAATTGTATTAGATGTAAATTATTTTGGAATCCTTGAGAGAGTAACCACAAACCTATGACTAAACTCCATGCCATACTCTCCTTCTTGACACTTGATATTTTCTAATTCTTAAACAAGGACAATAGGGTCTAAATGCAACACAAACACATCTTCAAATGCAACCACAATATGGATTCAAGAGGAAAAAGAATGCTTTAGAAAACCATCATACCAATCCTTTTCTCTTTCCATTAGTGACCTAATGAAATTTTTTATCCATATACATAGTCATGGAATTTGGGAGATTCTTCCTCCCAAGAAGCTTCCATGTGTCCACCCTTATGGGTGAGTCATGTAAGACTAACCAAACCCAAAATAACCTTAACAAGAAGTTGGAGGCTGGAATGGGATGATGACACATCACTCATGAAATGAGACTAATTCCCAAATTTAAATGCAATGTTTTAAATTGATTTCTAAAGATTAAAAATAAATAAAATTTCATACAAAAATCTAATATAATATTTAAAGCTCAATTAAAGACTTTGAAATTAAATTGCATTTAATGAATTGATCAACAATTTCACTCAAACACATTAAATTATGTAGTAAATAAATTAATAATTCAAAAAAAACTCAAAGGGCTTAAAACAAATTTATTGCTCAGAAAATTTATTAACATTGACACTTATCTTTGAAATGTGCAAAAGAAATCCCCAACTATTGTTGGAATGGTCCTTGGTTCAGCCTCTTTTGTCTATGAGTAGTTTGGGAGGAAAGCAGACTTGGCTACTCTACACGAGTGTTGGTTCCACCGGAACAATGCTCAACACTCGTGCCACAAAACCATGCCCTGGCCAGGACCATCTTGAGTGCACGCACTTGTACCCCAGGTTGGACACCCACTATAGGAGTGCCCCTTCTTCGTCCTACTCACAGCCTGCTAACCTTGAAACCCTATTCCCGCAATGTGCTCCACTTTATTTTCCTTTTTTTTTTTCCATGTCCCTCAATAATTTAGTTTTCACAGGTTTTATACAACACAAAGGGTAGTTCCAACCGACACACCCTTTTACAAATAATAATTACATCCCGTGAAAACTCTAATTATTATTTTATTACATTTTCTTTCAGGAACTATTACATTAGTTCTTATATTTATTTACTTATTTACTTAGTTACTTTTATTCTATTTTATTTTTTTTACTTTTCTTCCACGGGAAAAAAGTCTCATAACAACTCATCTATCTCTTCAAAACTAAAATTTCACCACATACTCAAATGGCATTTAAAAAGATTCAAAACTTAGTTAAAAATTGAAATACATACCCCAAAATGCACTAAGCGCTAACCACATGGTGAATACTTTTAAAACAATAAAATAAGGTATAAATCGATATTATACAACCTTTGAACCCCTAAAACAATGTAGTAAACAAAGCTTGATACACATCAAGCATTACAATTATCACCCACATATCACATTACAAAAAAGTGTTGCAATAAGTGTTGTCATTGATGCAACCCTATTTGGGTTGTCATTGATGTCAAGATGTGTTATAGTATGTACATGCTCACGGAGTTAGTTGTTGCATAAGTGGATATTGGTTGAGGCATGCATGTAGGGTAGTATAAAGAATAATGGTGATCTAAGTATGGTGTGGAGGATGATACTCATGTCCTAATGTGTCTACAATTTGTCTATCTTGCTATCAATTTGCGTTCATGTATTGCAAGTTAAAGAAGTTTAGCTAAGGCACTAATTGTGTATACCCTAAGGCAATACCATGAATTTTTGGTCCACATCCATCCAATGTGCAAAATTTTGTCTTGCAGTTCAAATGAAATGATGGCCATTATATGAAGATATTATATCTGAAAAATCAAGTCTTCACACTTTTCGAAGTCAAAGTTATAGTTGACGGTGTTTCAATCTGTGTCCTAATAGTACAATGCGATGATAAAGGCTTAAATTCTTTGCATTCCTCTCGAGATGCAAGATTGGTCTTGCGGTTTTGAGTACATAATTAGTAGTGATCAATATATATTATATAATAGTATCAAGTGTGCTGAAGATCCGCAAGCTTAATCTTCAATTAACTATGTGTTACATTTAATCTGGAATGCTCTATTTCTGCATTTTCAGTTGCATGAGCATTTAATGATAAAATATTTTTAGAAGAGGTTGCATGGATATTAAGGATTACCTTCAGTGTTCATATCTTGATCCACGTGGTGTTTTTGGTATCCCCCTAGTGGTGTGAATTCAAGCAGTAACAGTGTTAATGGCACTTGTACTATTTGGGCCGACATGACTTGTTTTCTTCATTTGCGGTTGATCTTGATCAATTAATATTATTTTGAAGAATGTGTGGTAAAGCTCTAAGGCCAAAAACATAGCATTTGCTAATCCACAACCAAAGTTCTTTCATATTGAATATGTTTTGGAGCCGACCTATGCAATATCATTTGTTACATCTAAGGGTCATCTTGGAGTTGACCTAATTAGAAGTCTTGTATTGTAACAAAGGATATTTATATAAGGACAAATCATTTGTGAAAGATGGATGGTGTGTTGAATATGTGTTAAGCAGAATGTTAAACATAAAGTGTGTGAAATCTATATGAAGATGTAAATATGTGAAAAAGGAACTGTAATGTCAACATAAGTTAGATGCCTCATCTACAACAGTTGAAGTATTAGTTTTCTTATCATAATTTCCATGTACCTTGCTCTAAGACAATGAGTCTCATCAGATCTTTTGTATCTTTCCCCTGAAATTGTATCTACTTCAATGTGTGCAATTCTATAGGTATTGAGCCTTAAACTATATTGTAAAATATTTTAAGCAATGAGCTTTTATATTGTTAGTTAACTCTCACCGTGGTTTTTCCCCCATTGGGTTTTCCACATAAAAATCTTGGTGTTATGGTGTAGTGCATGTTTTCCTTTTTTTTTTCTTTCAATTCATGTGATGTGATGTGTTATCTGCAAATGGGAATGCTTTAATTTTAATATATGTTGTGTTAGAACTGTAAAATTTTGAAATTTTCATGGTTGCACATACCCGTTAGTTCCCAAAAATGCCCATACCATAAGCATAAGAATCTGCTTTGCATAACATTTTTCCCATGCATTAGTTGGTTTTCATCATTTGGTCCCATAGAATTCACCTATCCCTGAGCATTTGAATGTATAAACCATATCGGTGTAACATGATGCAGGTCTCACCAATCCATAAAGCATTTTATACGAATTTGTGTCTTTTGCAGTTTATCGGCAAGAGATCGGGAATGTTCTACCAATATGATTTCATCAGCGAATTTTATCGGCAAGATAATGTTCATTAGAACAAGTCATACCAAGCTCATTTGTGTCTTACCGATCGAGGCATAAATTGACTGTCGGCGAGACAAGAGCCATCGGAGTAACATCCTGGAGCATTCGTTCAGTCTTTCTGATAAAGCAGAGGTAGATCCTGTCGGTAGTATAATGTCATCAAGGTGAGTTCGAGGAAGTCTTGCTGATTTACTATATCGCTATAACAGAAATACATCGGTAGGTGGACTTAGCAATATTCATGGTCTCGCCGATAATGAAATTCATCGGCCAGACTGAAGCCATCGAAGTGAAGTATCCATTCATTTAGTCTTGCCGACAAAATAGAGGAGGATTTTTTCATTGTCATTAATATGAAGTCATGAAGTTTCGCCAACCCCCTATGTCACACCAACAGAGTTGTATGGGATTCAGACTTGGCGATGCATGTGGAAGAAATAATCATCAGTGAGAATTGCTTCATCAGCAAGAGTTACAGCAAAATACATAAGACCAAAAGAAGTGACTGTCGGGAAGACTCATAACATTGGTATAATTACAAGACAACTTGGCAATAGAAGCAAAGATACAGATAGGCTATCGGTGAGACTCAGAACGTCGATCAAACTGCAAGACATCAAAGCAATATGTGATATGTGGTAGTCGGAGAGACATTGAACATCGGTATGACTACAAGATGTCTCAGCGGGTGTTTAGCGAACATTTGTAAAAGCTCGAATACAATGGATCACCGAGTTTTGAATACGAAAGGATGCATCCTTTCAAATGACTAATGTATAAATACTCATTTTTTGACAAGGAGAAAAAGATGGCGAGAGGGAGTAAATCTGATAGGATACAAATGTTTACATTTTTGAGACTATGATGCATGTTTGAAACAGGGGAGATTTCAATTGAATTCATTTGATGTGGTGACATTTTTCTAGTATCAATTGTTTGTTATGTTAATTGAAAGTATTGCTGAAGTTGTCTCCAAGGTTGATGTTTTCTAATTATTTAAACTAATATATCAAGGATTATTTTTGTTTATT
>VDFB02058249.1:0-16381 GCA_007258455.2 Sequoia sempervirens
ATATTACTCAAATAACTTCCTATTTAGTAATACCTTATTTAATCAAATATGAGATTCCTAATATTTGGAGAATGAAATATTAATACCAATTATAACCGATAATAATATTACTACTTTAATTTGTTATTAAATAGTTATGTTTTAAATTCTCATTTTTCAATTTTCCCTAATCTAAATATGGGAACATTCACATAAATATAATATCATTGAATATGCATATGAATTTCATTTGTTTAATCTTTCTAAAATACCCTTTTAAAATTTAGCCCTAAACATTACCACATAGATCTTCACACAACTCTTAAATTGCTAATTTAACTATTTAAACTATTCTATATTTACCAATTACCTTAACCACCTACTCAAATTAGAAGACTATAATCTCAATTAACAATAACCAAAGATAAACCCCATCGACAATCAACCTTTAAACAAACGAATACATTCAATGGATAAACCTGATAGAATAATAAACAATAAACCTGATAGAATAATAAACAATCATATAAATATCATGAACTTGATTTACTAATAATCCTAGGGTTTAGTTGGACGGAGCATTATTTTGCTTGTTATCCCTACCGTTCTTATGACACCATAACAATTTGCATAGAAACCCACCTCCACATTTCATCTTGAAAATCAAATAGGAAATTGGATAGATGTTTATAATTTACATTGTCTATTAAATTATTATTTATTTTTATTTATATTTTAACCATGAATAATTTAATTACTTATCCAACTTAAATAAATAACCTATTTGTATGTATATATTTTATTTATTCTAAACCTTTAAAAAGTTAAAATATTTAAGAATAGCATATATATAAATAAATAACATATACAACTAAATATATATTGATTCATACAAAATTAATTAATTATTTATCCACCTTAAATAAATAACCTATTTGTATCTATATATTTTATTTATTCTAAACCTTTAAAAAGTTAAAAGATTTAAGAATAGCATATATATAAATAAATAACATATACAACTAAATATATATTGATTCATACAAAATTAATTAATTATTTAAGCCTTCCCTCTTGTAAAAAAAAGTTAATTTTAAATCTTAATATAATTTCTTTTATATTTACATTATAGTAACTTCTCTTTTGGGAAATGGTTTACTATATAATTTAATAAAGGAATTACTAAAAAGAGAGAGGGATTATTATTATATATTTTTCCCTAACTTGAGAACATGGGACTTCACATTTAGGGGCCTAATTTTTTTTTAAGGATTACTAATATTTGATTCCTTATATTTATTATTTTAGACTCTTAATTAGGGATCACGTGAGGGGAGGGAAAAATACCACCTAACCCTTACTTAAGAGGGACTAAACCTAAACTAAATTAAGCCCTTTTGTTTATGTATAAGGAGGTCTAGGTGGGCCCCACGCTCCCATAAATTAAGAATTAAGGTTGTTTAGCTATACTTTTTAAATGAAGGATGCTTTTACCAAGCACCTAGGACATATAAGCATTTTGTCAACAAGGCATTTATAAAATATTTGTATGGCAAACACACGTCTACTAGTTTCACAAGAAAAAAGCAAAATCATAGGAAGACACCAACGTTTGGCAATGGAATCACAAAGGCGCTCTAAAAACAATTTATCAATGTGTTTCGAGCTTTCGACAGTGCCTAGAGACAAATTATGGTCTCGGATGGAAGAATTAGGCATTCCAAATGCATATAGAGCAGCTGTTCATAGGCTGTATGAGAAGGTCAGTGCTAAAATCAGAACAAGTGAAGGTATGTCAGAATGTTTTGACAGTGACATTGGAGTTAAACAGGGCTGCCCTCTATCCCCTACGCTTTTTGGGCTATACATTGATAAGTTGGAAGCGTGGTTAAGCAAGGAAGGCGGGGATGGTATCCATTTGGCAGGTTATGTAGTAAAATTACTTCTATATGCTGACGATCTTATCCTAATCTCAAAAACAGCTCATGGGTTAAGAGAACATCTAAAAGCCCTAGAACACTTTTGTCAGGAAGTTGGGATGCAAGTGAACACATCCAAGACCAAAATCATGATTTATTCATTGAATAGAAAAATTAAACAGCATACCTTTCTTTTTGAAGGCAGCCCACTTGATATAGTGAAAGAATACAAATATCTTGGGATTGACTTCCATTATAAGCTCAGTTGGGAAACCTGTAGAACGAAAAGGATACAGGGAGGTTGGAAAGCCTATTATTTGCTCCAAAATAGGTGTAGAAAAGCTGAACTTTGGGATTGGAAAACCAAGAAAACCCTTTTTGGTTTACTTGTCACGCCGGTTGTGCTTTATGGGTGCGAAGTGTGGGGAAGCAACACATCAAAGTGCAGTTGGAGACAGATAGAAAGAATCCAGAAACACCTAATAACAAATAATCTCAAAGTTAAAGCTACTGTTCCTTATGAAATCCTGCTAGCTGAGGCGGGAGCTTTTCCTTTGGAAGCTTCAGCGATAACCCGGTTGTTAAGTTATCTAAAAAAGGTTGAAAACATGGATAACCACCGGTGGCCCAAAACGGTTATGGAGGAGATTCTAGTCCGAAGAAAGAAAACATGGATGAAACAGAACATCAAGTGGCTGAACAAGTGGAACATCAAATTACATGAGTGTCCTGACACCAACAGTGAAATAAAAATCTATGTGAAGGAAAAATTCAGGACTGCCATGTGGTCAAATCAGATCGGACGAAAAAAAGCATATTACATCAAAGAGTTTAACCCAGCTAAGGAACATGGTGAAAAACCATATTTAGGTGCAACTATTAAAGGGAAAGCGAGGCTATTAATTGCTCAATTGAGAACGGGGTCCCACCATCTTAGATGTGAGACTGGTAGGTGGAAGACTCCTAAGGAAACTTGGGAAGAAAGAACGTGCTTATTTTGTAATAAGGGAGTGGTGGAAACGGAGTGGCACTTCGTCATGGAATGCACAGCGTACGAAAATATCCGTAATCAGTACTCAAGTATTTCAGATGTGGGCAATATGCAGCAGTTATTTGAGGAGGATAAGATAAATCAGACGGCTAGCCTCCTAGTCAAAATTAATAGCAGGAGATCTGATCTGGAGAAGAGTCTGGAGACAAACTAAGTTGTTGAGTGTCTCGGTCCCATAGGCTGTTTAGTCTCGTGGACGTCATTAAAATCTTTCATTCATTCATTCATCCAATACATTGTTTCTTCTCTCATAGCCCACTACTTTAAAAAGGTATTTACTCTGTTTTCAAGCCACCGAGACAGGAATGGGCATCGTAGATCTTTTTCTTTTTCTTTAAAATTAAATATATATTAATTAAAAAAAATGTTGTACACATCATTACTATGAGAGGGAGAGACCAAAAACAAACTAGTATTTGAAACCGTTGAAAATAGTGAGTGAAACTGGATAGTCCCAGATCTTCTAAAAGTTTAGCAGAGAGTTCAAATAAAACCATAAATTGCTAAGAAAAGAAAAAGTACAATATAAATCCCTGTAAGGCTTTGCAATACTAAGAAAAGACATTTATTATTCAGCAAAACAGAAAGCATAAAACTTAGGCCTGTAAGATAAATTGTTCCCAGTAAACCTGGGCAAGAAGGGCTATGCACTTGCAAGGATACAAGGACTGGGCTGAATATGGACGAATAAAATGGCACAATATAAGTATCATCGGCTATCAGCAAGCATAGCATGAAAACATCAAATGGAACGCAGCCCACAACACTGACTACCACGCATAAAATGGATTTTACAAGGAGGCTCTCAAAATCTTTGAATTAATGAGGCGCTCTACAACACATCCTAACACTGTAAGCTTTGCTTGTGTCCTAGATGTGTGCAGTCAGGCAGTTTGGTGTATGAGGGCTGCACATACTTCACACAACAGTACCCTTATTGCATTACAAATATAATTGACCAAAGGGTTAAGTGGATGAGGGCTACCCATACTTCACACACCAGCAGCCCCTAGATACAAACGCAGGCAGGATGTGAGCGCACAAACAAGGTGTGTGAACTGTTTGGACAAAATGCCTCAAAGAAATGTGAATCTCATGGAATGCGGTGATTGAAAGATACGCACAGTATGGATTTGTTGCAACGGCTTAAGAAACTTTCAAGCAAATGCAATTGGCTGGTGTAAAGCCCGTTCACACAACCTTAGCCAGTATCCTCCCTGCTGCGCCAACAAGGGAGCTATGAAACAGGGTATGAGCATCCGTCAAAGCATAAAGGATAGAAGAATTTTGTCAGATGCTGAAGTTGCAAGAGAGTTTGTTCTGGGAGATGTGAACCATCTCCATCGTTTAAAACAGGGATAATGTTCTTGTGGAGATTTTTGGTGCTGCTAAAAGAACCAAAACAGAAAAACTCGACCTGCACTAATAAAGTGTGTACTGTAACAGGTATCCAGTAATGACAAGGGACATCCATCCAAGCATAACAGAAGGTGGGTTTATGTCAGATATAATATTTGGACATGCTCTGGAAGGAATGTATGCAAAGAAGAGAAATCACAACACGGCACGTGAACTGTTTAACAGATTGCTACAAAGAAATGTCATCTCTTGGAAAGCCACGATCACAGGTATTAAATGGATTGGGGGAAAAGCCTTAAAAACTTTCAAGCAGATGTAATAGCAAGTAACTTACCTCAAGATCCTGCACCAATGTGGCGTACCTGACTGAATTCCACAATTCATGCCTTTAGCCTCTCCTAGAAGATAGGTATGAGGAATCGCAAGACATGGTGCCTGAACTCATTTTACCCCCCCAAAATAATCCTTTTTTCAAAGGAATCCCCCAAAGCACCACGCAGAGGAGCATGCAGAAAGTGGTTCCAAGACCAAGCACGTGGATAGAAGGAGAGAATGCATGAAGCCAGGTGGAGATAAAGGTTAGAACAGGTGTGATTCGTTTAGAAGCTTTTACAAGTTTTATTTAATATCCCAAATTTTATATATATTTATTCTTACTTAATATTTGTTTTAATATTTATAATGTTTATGTCATTGAATTATAAAATAATTGATCTCATAAAATGTTGTATAATGAAAGGATAATTATATGTAACAACTGTTTAAGTCTTCTTGCTATATGTAAAAATACATATTTAGAATGAAATATAATTTAAATAGATTATTTTATCATTTAAAATAATTACTTTTCTTATACTCTATTATTTTGTAATAAGTCTATAACTATTATAAAATGACACTATATATGTATTTGTTCACAAATCTGTATATAACTGTATTTTAGTAAATACACTATTACAACCTACTGACTACAACGTCAAAAAAATAATACATTACAGTGGAGACACCACTTACTCCATACTACCAATAAAATACACATTTAAATACGCCTCATAAGTCAACATATATATATATATATATATATATATATAATTCAACATATCGAATATTAACCAACACTCAAATGCATATATATATAAAATAACATGAATGTTAAATGTACAAAAGTCAAATATGTCAGTTATTGAAAATCGGATTCCATTTAATGAAACTTACATTGAATAGTATTTATCTAATTATCAAGCAAATGAACTACTTCTCAAAATAGAACGAAACACAATGAATCACAAAATCACGAATAAACACTTACACAAGTTTCTAGGATGATCGATACCAAGGGCACTGTAGAATCCATCTGAATGCCATTTCGTTCACCCTAATCGACGACCCTCATCAAACAAAGAAAACCCTTTTCAAGGAGGCCCAAACAAGGAGGCGAACTGGAGAAATGGAAATTCTCATTAGGGTTTGAATCGACAAACGAATCATGCCCAAAGAATGTAGCAATAGATCAACAACAAAGAAAATGAAGGAACTCACTCCTTTCACTCTAGTGGCCTGAGGAATGGAAATACGCATGCACAACACCCTTCTCATTCAGGCAGTTCAAGGAGCAACAACTTTCACCCTTTTTATCCTCCTGGTCTGAGGAGAGGAAATTCACATGTGCATTACCCTCCTCAATCTGGTGGTTTGAGGAGTGATAACTCATATGGTGGAAAGGTTTTTAGAAACCCTAAATCTAGGGTTTCAAGAAACCATACGTCTCAAAATTCCACTTGTGATGATGGCTTCTAGCAACTGAGAATTGGTTCTCAATGGGTGCCCCACATGGAAAGCTTGAATAAAACCAAACCCACTTGCCATAATGGTATTTCTTCAAAGAATGAACTAGAATGGAGACTGATACCAATGATTCCTCTTCATCTGGATGTGCAATATATTGATTGCAAACAAAATGGTCTTTTTGTTCAAATTTGGGGTGAAGATTGATCATTGTCTGAAATCTATTCCTGGATCAAAGATAACTGGTATGAAGCCTTTGATTTAATTTTGGTTTTAGCTTCTTCATTCTTTATTCTTTTCAAGAATTCTACTATTAAAAATAAACTTCTATGCAAAGGACATTTTTAGTGTGGTAATACCTTTTTGGGTATATTTGACTGGAGAGAAAATACACCCTTAGATTCCCTATAAATGTCTCCTCTTTTGGTGTGCTTTTCCATGCCCTCCCTTCCAATTGAATATCTCGACTCTACATCTATTAAGCAGATTATCTCATACTTTGGCGACTTCCTTAAATGTGAATTTTTGATTACTAATTGGAAACCTGCTATTAGGGTTTGGGTCATTGTCAGGAATTCCAAAGTCTTGCCTCATAAGGTGTGAATTTCTTCAAAGAGGGGTGATTGGTTTCAAACGATTAAAAATGAATCCTCTCTTTGGAAAGAGGCTAATATCATAGTGGATTCAAATATCTTCTCTTGAGCAAAACCATTAGATCTTTCTACTATCACACATAGTTTGGGTGCAATCCCTTCCTTGGTTTGTGTTCAGCCCCATTCTTCGTCTCATCTTCCCAAAAATAAAGATGATCCTTCTTCTTCTAACGACTCCAAGCATGCTTCTGGTAGCACCCATCTACCTCACTCTTCTCCATCATTGACACAAAAGGATCCTAAATTTTTGCGTTATGAGGTTGGGGCTAAGAAATCGATGGTATCCCCTTCCCAAAGCTTTTCCACCAATGATGCTATGGACTCGACTGTTCTATCCTCCAAAACTTTAGATTCACACTCTTCCTCCAAGTGTTCGGCACCGACAACCCATTCTAGTGATATTGTCCCCCTTGTCAACAACCCTGCATGTCATAATAAATGAATTTCTCATTATGATAATCTTCTTAACGGTTCAAAAGATGAATTAATGAATTTCGTGGATGAGGCAATGCTAAAAGTTGTGGAAGGCCTAATTGAAGAAATCACTGATGAAGTTTTAGCTGACTCTACTCCTAAGCTCAATTCCCCTAACCTTCCAATTTCACAATCAACCTAAAAAAAAAAATTAGAATTCTCTGAGGATACTTTAGTCTCGCCACATGTCACTTCATCCTCTATCCCGACAGATTCCTTCTCCTCCCCTCCGATTTCCCAATCTAGTTCAGATGCTAAAGCTCTCATCACACCTAAGAGTAAACATGGTCATAAATCTCTCAAGGAGAGAACAAACCTAGAAATAGCATTTGGCTTGCAATCAACTTTGGAAATGAATCTCTGTTCATCTACAAAGAAGGGGGATGAAAGGGATTCCTCCCCTCAGACCCTTCAAGTTCCCCAATGTGATTCTATTGTGAGGTGCAAAACCTCAGAAATAAATCTAAGAATGAGGAGAGATGTTATCTCTCCTTGAGCAAAATGAGGATCCTATCATGGAATGTTAGGGGCTTAAACACCCCTAACAAATGATGTTTAATTAATCATCAACTCTATGGCACTCTCTCAGATATCATACTCCTTCAAGAAACAAAATTATCTCTTCGCTTTGCTTTGGAAATATTTAGCTCTTGGAAAAATTGGGTTCTTGTTGTCTCTTTGGCTCAGTGAGCCTCGGGAGGCCTAGTGATTTTGTGGAATAAAAATTCTATAAAAATGGACCAACTTGAATCCTCGTCCAACTAGATTAATGCAAAGGCTACATGTATAAGGAAAAATAACTCCTTTTGGATTCTTAATGTTTATGGTCCTTGCCCCACCATAGGGAAGAGACAAATTTGGAAACATCTCTCTTCTTTCTTTGTGAGATGGAGAAATGATCTTAAAGTTATAGCTAGGGACTTCAATGCCATCAGGAATCTCTCTGAAAAAAATGGAGGAATAACACCCCAAAAAAATTCATGGAGTATTTTAATAATTTTATTGTGTCTAATAACCTATATGACTGTCCTTTCAAAAATGACACCTTCACTTGGAAAAATAAGAGGAAAGATTTCTCTCAAATTGCTGAAAAGCTCGATCATTTTCTTTTATCTGACAATTGGTTAAATGCTTCTTAGGATTTCACTTCAATCATTCATACTCTAGCAAGTTCAAATCGTTTCCTGATATCCCTCTCGGTATTTGATGATAGGGACATGCTTAAATGTCCTTTTAAATTGGAGGGCATGTGGTTCAAAGATGCAAATTTCATCAATCTAGTCAAGGAGTGGTGGCAGAATTGTCCTTTCATTGAAGGAACAAGAATGTTTCAACTTAGCAAGAAACTCCAATATTTGAAAAATAAGTTGAAAGAGTGGAATAAGAACCACTTCAAAAATATTTTTTCTAAGAAATTGAGGGTTGAATCAAAACTATCCGATCTTTATGAGATTGTAATCAAATCAGGCATGGATAATACCCTTTATAATAGAGAAAAGGAACTTAAAGCTGAACTTGAGGAGATTATCGCTCGAGAAGAAAGCTATTGGAGACAAAAATCTAGGGAGACTTGGTTGAAAGAGGGGGATAAACATACAAAATTCTATCATGCTTCAGCCAAATTAAGGAGACAATCAAATAAAATTGTTTCTATTCAATCCTCATTAGGTGTGCAACTCAGTACGGAAAAGGAAATTGGTTTTGAACCAGTCAACTTCTTTAAGAAGTTACTATCTTCTTCCTCAGTCCACAAGCAATTTGAGCATAATGATATTTTAGATAATATTCCTTCAATAATTTCTGAGGAAAATAATAATTCTTGATGGCTAAATTTTCTTTAGAAGAAATTAAACAATTGGATTTTCAATGGAAGTTGAAAAGGCCCCAGGGCTAGATGGCTTTACTACTCTTTTCTTTCAAAAATGTTGGAAATTTGTGGCTCATGACATTCTTTCAGCATTGGAAGAATCAAGGAGAAAAATAAATATTTTAAGGGAGCTAAATTCGATCTTTCTTGTTCTCATCCCAAAAAAATATGATCCTTCCTCCTTTAATGACTTTCGACCAATAACTTTATGCAACTCAATTTATAAGATTTTTACTAAAGTCATTGCGTTGGGACTTGCAAAGCTGCTCCCCTCAGTTATCTCAGAGGAACAAGGGGGCTTTGTCCCTAGGAAAGATACTCCTGAAGGTGCTATTTTGGCACATGAGGTTCTACAATCAATCATGATTGATAAATCCCTTACTGTTGTACTTAAAGTGGATATGTTAAAATCATATGATAGAGTAAACTGGGATTTCATGTTGGTCATCCTTAAAAAATTTGGCTTTTGCTCTAGTTGGTACAAATGGATTTTTCTTGTATCTCCGGAGCGAGATTCTCAGTTTTAGTGAATGGCACCCCTCATGAATTTTTTGTAGGATTTGAGAAATACAAATCCACAGAACCCAAAGAACACCTGCATGCAATAAACTTGTCACAGAGAAAGAGAGAGAACAAAACAAGGGCTTTCGCTCTGACAATGTGCAAAATGTATTATCAGAGAAAAAATGAATCAAGAGAGTATTAGAATACAAGAGATCAATCTTTATAAAGGAGATCAAAACCGAAAGGAAAAACCTAACCCTAAGGTGAGTGCATTTAATAATTAATATTAATTATTAAATGACTAATATATGTGCATAAAGTGAAGTCTTAAGAGGAGAGTAAAGTTAATTAATTACTTTACTCTAACACCCCCCCTTAAGATGAGCTACAATGCAGCTACAAACAATGTAGAAGAAAGCAAAGGAACTACAATGCAACTGTGGGTCCCAACAACATGGCCTGATCAAGTACCCGAATACAACAAAATCTCTATAAAGCGGAGTAAAGGAGAAAATCCAGTGGGAAAAAACTCCTCTCCAAAAAAGAGATGAACAAGAGTGAAAGAAGAAGAGAGATAGAAGGAGGACTCAACATGACCCCCCAAGAACTGCTTCTATCACACAAGTACAAAATATGTTCCCCCCATAGGAGAGAGAAGAGACTCCAAAGCCCCCCCAGAATGAGAGAACCCCTGTGCCAATGATCAAAACAATGTGTCTCCTCAGAGGAAGAAACAAATCCAGCGGTCGAGGAAGAGGAAATCCCTGAATGTGAGGTGAAAATGGAAGTCCTGGATGATGCTCACTGAAGAACGAAACTGTAGTATGAGTGTCTGAATAATAGGATGGTGAATCAAACAACTCAAGATGATCCTGAAATGGAATCTCCAATGAAGATGGGATAATAGGTGTGTTGAAATTGTCATCTGTGAGGAAAGGAATATCCTCTAATATGTCCTCAACAACTACAATTGATGGCTTGATGAGTGGAGCAACAATGTCAGTCATAGTTGAAGAGGAATTCTGCTAAACATATGTGATCTCAATAGGAGGTAGAGGTGTAGAAGTCGCAACACTAGTCTCATGAATAGATGGAAGAACACATAAGTTCAAGTGACCAAACTTCACCCCAAATACTGCATGCTCTCTTGTAGAAAGAGAGGAAAACTCAGACAATGGAAATGGTGGACCAAAGTGTGTGAATGCATACAACCGGGAAGAATGATCAACTGTCCCTGTTGCAACAATGTTGCTAGTCTGAATGTCTCTGATGTGCACTGAATCAGGTGTGAACTCAACTATCTTCCTTGTCCCACTGTGAGCAATCTGATAGATGGAGAGAAGGTTAGTGGACAAAGATGGAACACATAGTACATCATTGAATGTACCATCATCAATGTTGATAGAACCTTTCCCACATACACTCATATAAGTGTTATTACCCATCATTATGTGTGGTGAGGATGTACCCTCGAAGGATGAGAACATGTCCTGAGAAGATGCCATATGGTGTGAAGCACTTGAATCCAATAGCCATCTAGATGAATGTGAACTGGTGGCTGCACATAATGCATGACCCTTATGTGTGGCCTGTCCATCTGTCTGGAATGAAGATGAAGATGAAGAAGAAGACTCACCTGATGTAGATGAAGAAGAGTGATGAATATTGTTCCTCTCAAGAAGAGCTGTCAAATCTGAAACCTGTTTGACATATCCATCTATCTTCTTCTCATAACACTTAGACTCAGAATGTCCTGGCTTATTACAATAAGCACACTTAGGTCTATCTTTCTTTGATGATTCCCCCTTAGGAGAAGGTGAATTAGAGGTTTGCTGTGAACTGGAATCCTTCCAATGCTCTGTGGTCTTTGGTTTCTATTTTTGTTTTCCTGTGGAGGACTGGGCTACCAACGCTTGGTTCTGTGAACCTGAAAGTGAATCCATCTGCTTGAGCTTGGCTTGCTCCTAAGTCAGACGATCACAAAACACCTCAAAGTAGGCATGACATGTTGAGCACCCAAGGCATCCATGGTGGAATAGAAGGTCGAAGAGAAGATCTAAAATGGACCCCAAAGCTTGGAGAGAATTAGGAAGATGCACTCTGTATCAGTCTTAGTCTTGCCACAACCCTGCAAGATAGATCTTTGCTGTTTGAACTTCATTAGAAATTCCTCAATGGAGGGAAATGAATCAGGTACCAAGGAAGTAAACTCGACCTCAAGCTGCAAGGCTTTGAACTCGTTGATAGTGCCAAAAAGTCCATCAAACTTGGTCCAAATGGCTCGAGGAGTGAGACACCCATCAAGATGAAACATGAGACTGTCTGAAATGTGTAAAGCTATCAATCCCATAGCCTGATCCATATGGTTCCTGTGCTGCATAACCTCAAAGGGGTGAGTCAACTAAGGCTGAACCTCATCCAAATAGGACCATAACCCTCGAGACTGAAGAAGAGTCATCATGCGACCCTTCCAAGTGTGATAATTATGCGGTGTGAGAGATTCAATAGATCTATCGGCCATCCTATGAACTGTGCCTCAACTGCTCTGAATTTTTTTTTTTATTATTTAATGGTCTTTCAAAACTAGACAGAAGATGCAGAAGGGGTTTTTTTTTTTTGTTTTGGTGTTTTATAGATTATGGTTTTTTGATGTAAATGACAGAAAGCAAGAAAAAAACACCACCCACAATGCAAAAATCCAATCCCCAGTACAAACTGAAAGCTAGAAAATAATAGAAAGCAGTAGATGATAGAGACAAATCTCTATGTACCTGAAGAATTTTCTGATGAAATAGACTACAGATCTGGAAAGAGCACAAAACCACCTTTTCGACGCCTATTTGCTTTCGAAAAATGGAGCAAAAATGAGCAAGTTATGCCCCTCAGAGTGCAAAAAGATCATCAGAATTTGACTGCGAAAAAATGCAACCAAACTGGAAAATTGTGAAAAATTTCCTACACCATCAGAACGGGTTCAAAGCTAGCTTTCCAACGCCTATTTTTGTTCAAAAATCTGAGCTAAAATGCTCGAGATATGCCCATTTTACTGAAAGGTGGTCCAAAGGCACATGCAATGGTCTTTGAGCCCTTAGGGGCTAAAAATCTTCGGCCCCGGGTCACGTTATGACCAGGGGGCTGGGGGTTGGCTCTGCAGCAGAGCCTCTAGTCGTCAATATGACTAGTAGCAGGGGTTGTTATCGCCGGCGGGGCTGAGCACGAGCGCCTGGGCGCCGATAGGACCATGGCCTGCGGTGATGGGATGGGGGCTTAACTCCAGAGCGGCGGATGAGAGGAGGCCATTGGGTAGTGGTGGAGAATGGGAGGCTACTGGTTGGAGCTTCGGTGGCTCCTCCTGAGCCCGCCACTAAGGGTGGCCGCCGGGTGGTGCAGGGGTGGCCGCTCGGTGGTTCCCCCTTTTAAATTGCAAGCACATAAATTAAACCAAAAAATTGGTTTTTTTTAATTTTTAAATTTTTTTTTGCTATTTTCACCTCGATCTGCATGCCCTAGGGCCGTACGGCCTTGGGGCAATTTTTTTTGCCTTCTGGTGCAATTGTGTCCGAATCGGACATGTTTTATATGAAAATAGGGGTTTTTGGATGTTGCGAGCTCAACGGTGAGGTCCGTTTGAGCTCAAAGTGCACCAAAAAAAAGTACCCCCTATTCCAAATAAAAACTAGAAAACAAACACAAATTTGACACAACCAAAACCTAGATCTCTAATTCTTTCAAAAACTGAACAAGCTGCAGTAGATTTGGCTTTGATACTATGTAGGATTTGAGAAATACAAATCCATAGAACCCAAAGAACACCTGCATGCAAGAAACTTGTCACAGAGAAAGAGAGAGAACAAAACAAGGGTTTTGGCTCTAACAATGTGCAAAATGTATTATCAAAGAAAAAATGAATCAAGAGAGTATTAGAATACAAGAGATCAATCCTTATAAAGGAGATCAAAATCGAAAGGAAAAACCTAACCCTAAGGTGAGTGCATTTAATAATTATATTAATTATTAAATGACTAATATATGTGCATAAAGTGAAGTCTTAAAAGGAGAGTAAAGTTAATTAATTACTTTACTCTAACATTTTTTTCTCCCACACAAGGTTTGAGACAAGGGGATCATTTGTCTCCATCTCTCTTCATCCTCATGGTAGAAGGTTTGAGCAGATCTATCATTGCAACTTAAAATTTGGGTATTTGGAAAGGCATAACTGTCTGGTCTTTTCCCTCTCCAGTGTCCCATTCTGTTTTTGTAGATGACACTCTCCTTTTGGGCTAGGCAACCATGGAAGAGGCTAAAGTAATGAAAAAGGTTTTATCTGATTATTGATTACATTTAGGCCAACATTACAATTTTGAAAAATCCAAAATCTTCTTTTTAAATGTTAACCCCATTGTTAAAACCCAAATTTTAAAGTTTTAGGGATTTAAATGCGACTCACTTCCATGTAAATACTTGGGAATTCTTTTCTTCTCTGGAAAAGGAAAAAATGATTTCTAGGACAAAATAATCTCATCAATTTCAAATAGAATATCACTTTAGAAGTCAAAATGGTTAACCTTTGCTGGGAAATTGATATTGCTTAAGTTTGTCCTATTCTCCCTCCCAATATGCTTAATGACAGTTTTGAAACTTCCAAAAGGTAAAGGTTGTGCTCTTTAGAAATTTTTTAAATATTTTCTTTGGTTAGAAAATGTTTCTTCAAAAAAGAAATTGTCCCTTATTTCTTGGGAGTCTCTTTGTATTTCTAAGACTTAGGGTGGAGCTAGCTTACGTGACATTTTTCTTCAAAATAAAACCTTGGGTGCTAAACTAGTCTGGAAAATCTACTCAAAACTTGAAACGAAATGGTGTCATATTATGCAACATAAATATTTGGATTCGCTCGAAAGAGAAAGGATTTTTACCTAAAAGAATTTTCCTCAAGGTTCCAAGATTTGGAACTTTATTTCCTCCTGCAGATCTACTATTCTTCCTCACCTTTCTTGGGTTGTTAACAATGGTGAGAAGGCTCTTTTCTCGGAAGATGCTTGGAATGGTCATAAACCTATTAGGTCACTTGGCAATTGGAAGCATATTGAAGCTCTTCTTAAAGCTTGCTGGGATAATAAAGTGAGAGATTATTTGGAGATTGATTCGGCTAATCCTAGTCTTGTAAAATGGAAAGACTTTGAATTTTTACAAGTTCCTCATTTTGAAAAGTGCTCCTTACAAAGGGAAATTTTGAAAAGATAGTTTTTTCTTTCCAACAAACAAGATGAGATTATTTGGATAAAATCCAAATCTGGCTAGTATTCTATAAAAGAAGGTTATAATTCTTTGGTTAATCAAAATATAGGTAATGCTTGACCTTTTAATCTCGATTGGGGCCCACATGTTCTTCCAAAAGTGGGTTCTTTTGCTTGGTCTTCCATCAAAGACATAATCCTTATAGGTATGAGATTGGAAAAATTGGGTATCATGCCTCTTTTTCCTTGTGTTTTCTATGGGAATGCTTTTGAATATGTTGACCACCTCCTAATGGGTTGTGATTTTTCCAATAATTGTTGGACCTGGGTAATGAATAAACTTGGTTGGTCTAGCCCTCTCCCTAACTCAATTTTGATCTTCTTTAATAGTTTTCCTTTTCTTTACTCTTCCTCACCCTTGGCTTGCATTTGGGAAATTAACCCCTCGATAGTTATCTGGAATATTCGGCTTGAAAGAAATAATAGAATCTTTAGAAAAAAAGCCTCCATTCTGCTTCAAGTCCTACATAAAATTGAGATCTCCATCTCTAAGGTGACCACATTTGCTCTTTTCAAGTCCACGAATTCAAACAGATCTTTTTCATCTTGGGATGTATTTATTATGAAAAATTGGCATTTAATTAAACTTCCTAGATCAGGTTCTATTCCATCTAAGGCTATTGTTGTGAATAGAAATTCTATAACTTGGATCTCCCCTTCCAGAAACTTTATCAAATTAAATTTTGATGGGGCTTCGAGGGGAAATTCAAGTAAGTCAGGCATAGCCACAATCTTGAGGGATTGGAATGAGAATTTTATTGGTGTTGCTTGTGAGCTAATACCTGATTGCACCAATAATATTGTAGAGTTTAATGCTTTGAGAATTGGTCTGAGTCTAGCAAAAAAGCTTTCTATTTCTTGTCTTCCTATTGAAGGTGATTCAATGGTTTTAATTTCGGCCCTAAAGAGAAGAAGCTCTAACTCCTAACATCTGGATTAGACTCTCTCTTTCATCTTGCAACAAATCGATGATTTCCCAAGGATTAAGATTTCTCATTGTTATAGAGAAGCAAATGCACATGCTGAAACTATGGCAAATAAGGTAATTGATGAAATTCTTACTTATAAAGAATTATTGGTGGATGAATGTGCTCAGTTATTTATCACGAAATAATGTATAATTGGTCTCATTTATGATCCTTAGCACTTCAAATTTTATCTGAGGCAACATTTATTTATTTATCAACATCTCGATTGTCAGATTGCTCCACTTATGCCTTGATAATTTCTTGGGGTTTGCCTTGTGACACTTTTTTTCTCCTTGGTTGCTCCTTGGGACTTGCTCACTTCGTACCTTCTAATTAGTATGATGTTAGTTTATGCTAGGTGTATGACCATATCTAATGCTTCTGACATTCTGGGTTTCCTTGCTCATGGCTAACAACTTGGATCTGATTTTTTTTCCTCGACAACGACTATTTTTGGCACATGTATCGCATTCACATTGGCTTATTGGATGGTACTTTTTAATATTAATGTAATCTCCTGACATTCCT